>PVKM010017726.1:0-25644 GCA_004027735.1 Carollia perspicillata
TCCCGTCTCCTCTGCTGAGCAGCTGACTCAGCCTAGCTCTATCTTTAACTGATGCTCTCTTCAACTCTGCAGGCTGAATTGCAGTTCCGCCGTCCACCTAGCAGACAGACAGTTTAATCAATGTACAAGTTACTCTACTTACTTTAAATAAATGCCTTTCTGACTTAGTAAACACCATTAGGGGAAATCTAGATGGTTTAAAATAAGGTAAGTGATTTATGTTTCTGCAAATGAAGCTCTTAAACTCATTTAACTAATGAAATACTTATAATACTTATATGACCTTGGAAAATTTATTTTCATGTAAAGTATGCTTTTGTTTTTATAATTTCATAATTGAACAAGATTGCTTTAAGACCCTTGTTGGTAGCTGTTAAATCTTCTGGTAATATACTAGGGTTCTAAATTTAGAATGCTAGGATAGCACATTGCTTCCCCCCAGTAATATTTGCTATAACCTAAAATGTATTTATCAAAAGGGAACAGTTTAATGAGTATCGCACTTAATGCTTGAGAATTAAAACTCTGTTTTTTTTTTTTTTTTGAGATATAAAGTAAAGGGATTGCCAAATAATCACTAAGTTTTATGGATAAGCCTAAAAGCTTTAATTAAACTTTCAGAACTGTCTAACCTTGTAGCCACAAATGAATTCAGATGCTGGGAGAATAAGGTTTATTCCACTTCACTTCTCCCCCTCTGACTCCGCCTGCTCCAGTCCAATGAGAAGGTGATAACTTTCTGTTTTACTTTTTTGTGCCCAAGTTGTTATAACTAACTAGCTGGTACAGAGTCAGAATTAAAACCCAAGTCTTCTGATTGTTAGCCCAGAGGTCTTTCCACAAGCATGCCTCTCCGGAATGCTCTGCTTCAGCACTGATAGAGAACTGCACAGATCAAACGTGAATATCCAGTCTATTCAGTTTTAGAAAGAGAGTAGCACATGCCCTCTTTCCTGACAATGGGTGAGCTTGTGTTTTCACACTGGAGTGCCAGAGCGCTTGGTCAATCAGGGGCAATAGAGCTTCAAGGTGTTACATACAATCATTAATTACTGGGGTCTCTTTTCCCAAAAAACATTATGAACTGGATTTTTCCTGGGAATCCCGACTTCAACAATTTTTCCTCCTGTTTTTATAAATTTACTGATACAGATCAGACAACGGCTGCAAATTTCTTATCTCAGAAATATAGTATTTAACTATAGAATTCCTTTGAACGAGAATCCTTAGTGAATTTAAACTATTGTTTGATTCAGAAGATTACCAATAATTACAAAAAAAATCCATCTCCAGCAGCCCCAGGCTCACCACATTCGTCAAAATTCAAGTTAAGTCACTGAAAAGCTCTCCTTTAAATATCAATACAATCATAATAATAATAATTACCATTTGTTGAATGCCTACTGAGGGGCAGACTAAGTGCTTTACATACATTATATCTTTAATCCCCACGGCTGTCATTCAAAGTCTCCATTATTATCATTATTCTAAAGATAAGGATAAGCAACTGCCCAAGGCCACACAGCTAGTAAGTCCCAGGGCCACGGCTTGAATCCAGGTCTCTGTTTTTGAAGGCTTTTCATTTCCCCCTGTAAGCCGGAGTAATGAATGCATGAAGCTATACTAATCAATGACATGGTGTCTCCATTACTTTAAAACTAACAGAGGTTCTGAAATAATGGCTCCAGGGAAGATGCTACAAAATAGGTACTGATAGAATGTAAAAACTTGACTTCCTTTCCTTCATGATTTTATCTCAAACCCAACGGCTTTGCCTTCCCCAGTCTGTATTTTGCATCCTTCGGCCTGCCAGCGTGGAACTGGCTCTTTTGGGTTACTCAGTCTCTTTCCCTTCATCCAAATGTATGCTTTGATGTAGAACCAAAATCTGAGAATTCCAGCAGCATCTGGTGGCAAAGAAGGAACAGCCCGTCACCACCTGTCAGGCAGGCACAGATCGAAGAACGACCACAGCTGAGCCCACGCTGGCTGTTTGTCAACATGCTCCCCTCCCAGGCTGCACTGCCTGTGGTGACCAGAACCAGACTTCTGTGCAGTGATTCTGCGTAGAGCACAGTGTTTTCCACTAAAGTTGAATCAGATTTCACAAGCATGACCAGAGTCCTCATGTACCCTCATGCTGTTTCCCGGCAGGGGTGAGGTCAGTTGTCAACATTTTGCAGCTTATGAGTGTGCCCCATGGTGGGTGGGTGGTTACTGAAGATCATGGCTTCCATACTTGCAGTTTCCCAGAACTGCCCCCAGATACTTGCATGTACTGCTTCCTCCTCCTGGATTGTCCTTCCTTCCACTCTCTACTAGGTTAATGCTGGTACACCTTCGAGGCCTTGGCTGAGAGTTTGCCTCCTCTGACCCTCACAGCTCAACATAGTGATTTCCCATAGGTCCCCACAGCAGCCCACTGCCTGTTCTTCTTGCTGCAGTTATCACTAATGTGGAAATGGCATTTTACGTCTTTCTCTCATAGAAGACTAAGATCACTGGGAACAGGCACTTAGAGACAACATTGCAACTAGTTAAGATGGATTCTGGAATAAGACACAAACTAGTTTTAA
Source organism: Carollia perspicillata (assembly GCA_004027735.1). Taxonomy (NCBI): domain Eukaryota; kingdom Metazoa; phylum Chordata; class Mammalia; order Chiroptera; family Phyllostomidae; genus Carollia; species Carollia perspicillata. The sequence continues at coordinate 2,577 of PVKM010017726.1, forward strand.
ACCCCAACTTCAGCATTTACTTACCTACCGAACTTTGGGTAAGATTAACCTTGAATTAAAGAACCACCTAGAGCTTCAGTTTTCTCCTCATCAAGACTGTGATAAAAATAAAAACTACCTCGTTAAATAGTTTTTGAGGATTAACTGCAAATAAAGTACTTAAGACATGCTTGGTATATAACACATGTGCAACAAAAGGGCAAGAGATATTCTATTATTGTATCACATTTCCTACCATAATATCCACTTAATAAGTGTATTTGCAAGTTAGATTGTATTAGACAGCTTGAAAAAAGACAGAGCATTTGATTAAATTTAAAATGAAGTTTCATTGCTGGATGTTACAGGGGTCTCAGGTCATTTGTTGTCTGTTTTCGTACTACTGAGAAAAATTCGTAATTGCTTGTTTAGTGCTAAATCCCTCCACTCAATATCAACAGCTCTCTGCTTTTTTGCTCTAAATTTGTAGGAGAGGGAAGGTTAAGACCTAATGAAGCTGCAATTGAAGTTCAAACCCAAGGTCTAGCCAGGGCCGTAAGGACATATCAATGAACCCATCATCCTCACGCAAGCTCCAAGAGACTGAGAATTGTGGTTTTTGTTCACTGTGGCATTACTAGCATACTATATAGGTCTGACATAGTATACACTAAAAAAATGTGGGTTGAATGAAGTAATAAACACATCTGAAAGGTTTGAATCAGCCAGATTTCTGTTAGAAACCAATTAGCCCTGTAATTTACCAGTTTGGTCAAATTTTGAAACATTTTGCTTATGTTTTCATTAGTCATACCCGAAGAGATAAACAGATACTTCTTATGGCACTTATATTCATCGTATTTAACTTCCAAAAGATTCCCTCTTGTTCTATTATTTTTCAGAATTTTGTGAACATGTTTACATTAACCACGCCAGTTGCAATTTATAGATTTTGTTGCTGTGCCTCTCGGCTTTGGCCTCTCTGGACTGAAACGGCTAAAACATTTAGACTTGCCCATGCATAGCATCTCTACACTAATTTCAGTGATGTGAGTTCAGTCCTACACTTACAGGGTGCACTTGAGGATACCTGTCCTCTAATGCTAGGCACTGAGCAAAGTGCAGGGAATACTGAAGCTATGTTCTGATCTTATTAAATCTTCTTTGGGATTAGGTAGTGACCCAAGCTTCCCTCCAGGTGCAGAGCAGTTTAGGATAAGGTGATAGTCTCCTTGGGTTTTTTTTTCCTAATCACCATCTTGGAGATTCTGGACTTGTCTTGGCCTCTTGAATGCCTCCATATTGCTTTCTTGCTCTGACACTTTGTTGCTTGGGACTGTTACTCTTTACCCCCCAAAGCCCAGCAAGGGCAGGGGGCATTTTCTCAGGTGTCTCATTGTACTTTTAACCATCTTGGCTGTGTAGCCCCTGGTTTTCTCTTTCTAAGTCTCCAGGGACCCAGTCCTTGCTTTATTTCTGCATGAAGCCATGGAGAGCACTGGGTTTGGAGTCAAAATACCCAAGTTCCAGTTTTAATTCTGAGGCATCCTTGCTGTATGACCTTTGGCAACACACTTAAATGCATGTGTTTCTTTATCTGAAAATGAGGTTAAAACCTCTCATAAAGTTTTCCAGGAGGATTTGAAAATACTACATAGGAGAACACTCTATAAATGAATGCTAAAGCACTCATAAGTGTAAGTTATTCATTATCATTGGCAACAATGTTTAGAAGATTTATGTGGATATACCCTATAGGCTACATAGTCTTCTAGAATCTCAAAGACTTGGGCAACCAATGCTGAAATTTCCTAATCTCTCAGTGGGGACTTGACTTAAAGGTGTGTATTTGTTTAAAGATTAATGGAACTGCCTATGCAAAAAGCAATGTCAGTTTCTTGAAGGCAAGAAGCTCTTTTTCATGAGTTTATAGTTGGCAATGCAGAAATATTAAAGAAATAATGGGAGAGACCTCAATCAGCCGTTTTATTTGATCTTCCCCAGGCTGCTGTAGCTGAACTACGAAAGAATAAAGGATGTCCTCTCACAACAATTCATTTTGTGAATGTGTAATTCAGCCAACATTCTAATCCACAAACATTTATTGGATGTCTGCTTTGTAGGTACTCTGCTATTTATCTAGGTGTAGTTTTCTAGTTGTTAAATTAAGACTTTTATATGTCTACACATACAAATTCAAAAGCATCAAAATCTCAGTCTCTAAAGCAAAAATACAGAGTTAAATACAACTTTGATTTTTTAAATTTTTTCAAGTATACTTTATTGATTATGCTATTACAGTTGTCCCATTTTTTCCCTCCCCTTAATTCCCCTCACACCTTTGAATTTGGAAAAATAAATAAGACATGATCCCTGTCTTTAAGATACTTATAATTTAGTTGGGTAAGTTTAGTATTATCGTGAAGTAAATAATTCATGATAATACAAGCCAGAATAAAACTTAAAAAGTAAAACTCCAAAAGCAACACTGTGACACCATGGAGTAAGTCATTGTGACTAGAGCCCTCGGGAGGTGGGGAAGGATGGTAAGGAGAATGCTGAAGAACACCGATTCTTAGAATTAGACAAAACAGGAGACTAATATAATGTTACATGTGAATTACATCTCAATAAAAAATAAGAAAACCTAATTTCATAATAAAAATTCTTGTGTTTTCAAAGGAAAAATATTCCCATTTTAATACTCTTCTTGGTTAGAGATTTTTTCATCTTATTTTCAAGAAAGAATAGGATTATTGTGCCCTGACCAGGACAGCTCCATTGATTGGTAGGGCATCATTCCACAAAGTGAAAGGTGGCAGGTTCGATTCTGGGTTTCAGGTTCAGCCCCTGGTTGGGCTCACACAAGAGGCAACCAATCAGTGTTTCTCTCTTATAGCAGGGTTTCTCTCCTTCTCTTTCTTCCTCCCTTCTCCTTTCTCTAAAAACAAATAAATAAAGTCTTTTTTAAAAAGAAAGATAGAATAGGATTATTGTATTCAGAACAGAGTGAGGAAAAACACTTATTCAGAACCAGGTGAGAAGAACATTCCTGGCTAAGAGTGAGATTCTGCCTGGTTGGCTTGAAGGATGAGTTTGACAGAAGGGTAGGGGCACGTTAGGGGAGTGGTGAGAAGTACTGTACATGAGACACTCCAGGGTTCATTTATGGAGCGCTCCCTCTATGCAAAAAGAGAGATAAATTTTATTCCATGAATGATGGGGACCTAAAGGAGTTAGGAGGAAGAACTGTGACATCATTCAGGGAAAGAAACCTTGGTGGCAATTTAAAGACTGGATCTAAGAAGCAAGGCAAAATGTCCACTGTACGTAATTATGGGAGATGAGGAAGATGAATAGAAATCATCAAGGCAAGAATGAGGAGGTAGTTTTTGGTTCTCAGGTGAATGGACCTAGTTGGTGGGCCATCATATGCCCATAGGGTGGTCCTCATATCAATATTTGCTTCCTCTGCCTCAATTTCAAGCCAGATATGGTGCTTTATATAGAGGCATAGAAAACATACACCATTGAAATAGTCTTTCCTTAAATATGCTGACTTTCAAAGAGAAATGTTAAAATGTAAACAATGCAAAGATCAAGGAAACTATTTTGAGGAAGTGGGAAAGCAACGGACATATCTGTGCATTTGCGTGTGTAGCCAATGTGCTTCACTAGCGACAGGCATTGTGAAGATGCCAATGGCAAAAGAACAGGACTCAGTAGATGGGGCTCTAGAGAACATTTTGCCTAAATCACCCACAATTGATACTTAATGTGAGTAAAATCCACTTATTTTTAATTTGCTACAATATCAAGTGTATTAGAGATAGCCCTATTATAAATACATCACTGAACAGTACTTCTATAACATACATTTAAAGTAGCATTTTAGAGAAAGAATTATTTGGGTAATACCAATTAACCACATAAATATAGTCTCCAACATTCTTTTAATTGTTTTTGCCTTACTTTTTGGAAAGCATTTCTGTCTTATGAATGAAAATAAGCGCCTAAAAGAGCTGGCCTGACATAATTGAAATATTTAAATCAAATATCTGATAATTGATTTGTTCAACTATAGGCCTTCAAGTCTAATGGTCAGGAGCGCATTTTGTTACCTATGACTGTCTATTTTCTACACTTCCACCCCCAGCTCAAACCTTACTTGCTCCAGGAAACTTGCCCATTGCTCAAAGGCAGCACCAACCTCCCTGCCCTCTGGGTTTCCATGCTAAAACTCTGGGCTTTAACCTGACCTTGGGCCACATTTACTCTTATGCAGAGAGGAGAAGAAACATCAGTTTACAATTAGTTTACTGTTCCAGCAATTCCTTGAGTGAATGAACCGTACTCAATAATATCACATGTGAGGCAGCACAATCAGCAAGAAAGTCAGGCAGTCCACCCAGCATCTAGGCTTGGCAACCCACGGTGGGAGCTTGTACGGATGCAGTATATATGAAAAAAGACTGCGTACTTTGTTATATTTTTAATGACAGAGGAAGTTGTAGATTTGGTAAATATTATTTCAAAATGTTCCAATCCCATTCAGCATGACTAACGATGGTTATTATTACTGAGTGCACAGAAACAGACAAGAAGAAGGGTGCCCTACATGTGCTAATTACTGATTTTGTGATCTTGAGAAAGCCACCCGAACCTCAGTTTTCCTATTTAAGAAATGAACATAATGATGTCTCGCTCACAAAGTTTCGAGGGATCCAATGAAATGATGTAAGTTATAGAAAAGTGCTTTGAAAATAGTACAAAGCCACATGTGTCAAACCATTACCATTATTAAATGCGATGTCTCTTCAGTGAATAGAAGCTTATTTTTGGATAAGGAAGCTTGAGATAAAATGGTTATAATCTGCACATGACTGTAATAATGTTTTTAATATCTTTACAATATTGATAGTCCTCGAAATCTTTAGTTTCTCTTTCTCTACGAGGGATGTCATATATGTTAAATATTTTTAAATATTACAAAATTCATACATAATTGTTTGTAAAGGTATCTTCTGCATAGGAATTGTCTCCTCCAAACATATAACAGGTTCTTTTTAAACCACAAATGACCGGGTATTCTCTCCAGTGCTGTTTCACGTCCTGCTCAGTGCAGGAGACAGAGTCTGTGCTAGCAGCCTGGAGACTCGCAGCTCCCAGCCGGGAACCCCTTCAGCCCCATTTGCCTGTCAGCACCCATTCTCTCCGGGCTGAGTGTTTCCTTTGGTCCCGTCAGGTGGGCCTTGCTCTCCTGGTTGTGGCAACCTGGTTTGGCCTCCAAGCCAAGTGCGCTTGGCTCGCTCTCAGGTTTTGTCTATTGCTTTATCTGAAAAATATAAATGGGAAGGGGGGTGGGTACAGTGGGAATTTGGAGGAGGGGAGGAGGGAAGATAAGAGACATCAGCAAAGTAATTGTCCTCAATTACACACTGTCTGCTGAAGGGCCATGAGGAGGAACCTAAGTGAAAACTGAGCTCCGGGTGCTGGCGAGCTTCCTGGCTCCCTGGGCCAGAGCGGGAGGGGAAGGGGGCCCACTGGCTCTGCTGCTGCTGGACAGAAATCCTCCCCTAAGGTCCCCAGGGCCGCTTCCTCTGAAGATATATTGTTTGAGGGGCTGTAGATTGAGATCTTCAGGGGTGGAGGAGAGGAATCAGTTTGACAAACTTGTTCCCTCTACCCTCCGATAATTAAGGGAATCTGACACCTTTTACACATCTGGGGTACTCAGGCTATCACCAAAAGATACAGTTTTTAAATAATCTAAATTTGTACTAAATTCCCTTAAGCTTCTTTACAAAATAGCTCCTATTTTTGTTTCAAGATCGTGGTATCTGTCAAAGCTGTGAATTTCCAGTATGACAAAGGAAAAATGTGGTTGGTCTCCACCTGAGTTAATTCTGAGATATGAATTTCAGTTTTTTTTTTAAAAAGTGCAACTGCCTAATCTCGGTACAGTCCCCAATCTGAGAGGGAGCGAGAAATTTGGGGGATGGCAGGGACTGTTAGACCCGGGTTTGAATCTTTACCTAGCCCCTCTCTGTCTGTGTAACCTTGTACTCCAGGCCTCCCTTTGCCTGGAAAATGGGCACAGTTGTAGTATTAACTTTAAGGATTAGCAAATGTAAAGCCCTAAACCCTGGGTCTTATCTGGATGATAAGAGGTATTTAATAAACAATACTTGTTGTTTTAAGAGTGAAAATGGCATAAATTTAGTTGAAATAAATATATCACCATCTAAAAATCTCAAATACAATGCATGTATTTTTTTAAAATATGGAAATCCCATGCAGCCATTGACTTAGAAGAGCTGTGAACACACAGGTCATGCATAATGTCTTTACAACCTGTTTAGCTCTTTTATTTGCTTTAACTGGGGTTTATTTGTGCTTGAATGACAAGAGGGATATATTGGGCAAATTCGACATTATAAGAAGCATAGTCCTTTGTTTCAGCTTCCCACTTTGGATTCCTGAAGAGGTCACCCCAGTCAAAACCTCTGACTGTAGCACAAAGCAGGTTCTGATTCTGAAGAAACCGTGCAGTCCCTTTAACCCGCACAGAAACATTTCAAGGGTAACTAGAAAGTACATTAAGAGGATTCAGATGTACCACGACATACATTTAAAATTCTTCCGTTTCCAAATGAGAGCACCATAATATGCAGAAGCAAAGTGCATCAAAAAGCTGAAGGTCCTTTGAGGCAGGCGTTTGGAGGGCTATGTAAGTATTATTTGAAAAATAAACCTCAAAGAAGGATCCGGAGAAGAAAGCATGTAAGTGCGGGGCACAGAGGCTGAGGCTCTGTATTCGCAAATGAGACTGCGATAGGAACTTGACCTATTCAGGTAATTTTACCAAATTCTAAACCCCACGTGGTATGCCCAGTTACCCAATTCTCTTACTAAATGTCTGTAAAAGCACGCTTACCTCCACACAATGCAAACACCAAAGAGCCATAAACCTGCTTTCTGTCTGCCTGGACTGCAAATGGAGAGTTAGGAGCTAACCGCAGGCATTGCTCTGATGGGGCCTTCTGCAGAAAGACCTACAGACTCACTCTGTTCACTCAGAAACTAAAACACCAGCAAAATTGAAGCTGAATCAGTAGTAGCAACACTGCTGAGCTGCAAGTCAAAGAAGGACAATATTTGGACAATAGTTGTTATTCAGGAGAGCCCACTCTGAACCGAGCACCACTTGAGCTTATTATTATTTTGATTTTTGCCGTAACTCTGTAAGCATGCATCTAGAATTATTTCCCTTTTATAGATAAGGAAACTGAGATTCGGTGGTTTGGTGACTCACCCAACATCACAGCTAGTCAGTGGTGAAGATCCAATTTGAACTAAATTTTGTTTGGCTGCAAAGTCTCTGTTATGTCTATGGGCATAAGAATATAATAGCAAGAGAAAAACAAAATAAAATGCCTGATCAGAGGTTTTTGCCTCTGACATCATGAGTCTTCTTGCGTTTTAAGGCTCAACTGGCCTAAGAGATGCTTCTGACTTTAAAGAGATACTTAAATGGGCCTCATCATTTTTTCGCCAAATTTTTTTGACACCCTTCTCTCTTTGGAATATACTTGAAAGGCAGTATAATCTACCATCCCTTCACCTTCCTCTGTAAGTGCTATTTTTAAAATATCTAATCTCCTTCTTAGAGCTACTTTCTTTTGTTAAGTCCAAAACTAAGTAAGGGAGGGTATAGGCTAAGCCTATACAAAGTATAACAAAGTATTAATGATAAACAATGACATAAATAAGGTAGGACAGTGGTTCATGCCTGGAGGGCAGCTCTGGCATCCTCAATACCAATTTCCAAGGTTGTTCACCACTTTCCAGCCAGTAGAAAGGATGAAAGGGAAATTCAGGGCAAGCGGGTTCATTTTTTAGGAGATGACTCAGAGAGGTACACATCACTTCAATTGTCATCCCATTGGCTCAAATGGAGCCTCGGGGACATACTTAGTTGCAAGGGAGTCTGGGAATGCAAACTCCCGGTTGGGCAGTCAAGTGCTAAGCTCAAACTAAAGTCCTCTATTACTAAAGGGAAAAGCAAGAGAATGGACACTGGGGACAAGTAGCTGGCTCTGCTACCATCTGTTTCTAGTCTGGTCACCAGTCTAGTTCTGACTGAGTGATGAAAGTATTAAGAGCCAAGCCTTAAATCTTCTACTTCTAAACAGTGAGCTCAATGCCTGGAATTATAAAACAATAAGCAAATAAAACTAAAAACATCTGAGGATCGAGTTTGTGGGCCCATCACTGGCAAAATTTCCTGGTCAGGCTTGCATCAGTTGCCAGTTAATAAAAGAATAGTTATTAGGGAGAGTCGTTTATAAGGAGCCGTGCCAACATATTTTTCCCCACTTAGATAAATAATATATCGATGTAAATGTTTATGCCATGAATTGGGGGTTGGTTAAGAAATTATAGAATAAGTATATGGAAGAGCTCCTGTCCAATTTTGTATTTTAATAGATGAGGAAGCTGAAGCTCAGTCATGAAATGATTTCTAATGTGAGAAGCTGATTAATGGAAAATTTTTGAAAATGAAAACGTTTCAGTTTTCATATTTCATATTTTATGAAAGTGTTGATTTTCAGTGATGTCTACTCAGTGCTAATGGAGTGAGTAAATGAATGAATGGATGTTCGACTGACTATTAAAAATGAAAGGTAGAGCAAGAAGCTGCTGAGAAGATTGTAAGGAAACAAAGAAATTGTCATTGACAAGTAAAGAGCTAGATGGCAGATGTAAGAGGTCATGCGGCAGCGATACCTACATTTCATGAAATTTAAGTTTTAAATGGGTCACCCTGAACTAGATATTTATACTTAATTTTCCCTGGGAACTGTTTTGGCTTTGCTTATAAACACATTATGATGACAACAAAGAGGTTCCCATGCTGGAGCTCTGCTTACGCCAGAATTCAGTCAGGTTAGGTCAGAAACCTTGAAAATCATGAGCGGAGCCTTCAAAAGAAACCTAGCACAAGTGTTTGAAAATGTATTTTTTCTATTATTAAGACAGGGCTCTGTCTTGCTGAGCTGTTTTTTCCTGCATCTCGACAAGTATTTCATGAGTCACCTTTGCTCAGCCTGACAGCGGAACAGTTCAGAAGGTCACAGCCTTCTCCCTGGCTCAAAACCCTGTACGTTACCGAAACGAGGGGCATTGTTTCATTGGAAAAAAGCTAATTAGGTTAAGAGATACATTAATGAGCTCGGCAGTAGTCTCTACACAGTAAACAAAGAAGAAGAGAAAGGATAATAAGGAAAAGAAAGCCAAAATACATAATGAAAGCCTCAGGAAGGTGAGTTTTTACACATAAAACTATCTAAAGAAAACCAGAAAGAAAAATTAATTTGCTTCTTCAGTCCTTAGAACAGATTCCCAACCTTGGTTTTGTGACACTCCAGGATGCCCCCAATTATCTCAACGAATGTCATGAAATGTCCCAAAGAATTCTCAAAATGAAATTACTTTTATTTCATTTAAAAATAGATGGCCAGGAGTCCTTTCAAGAGTACAGGAAGCAAATGAGCAATGGGCTGCCACCAGCTCAGAAGGTTCCCAAGCACTAGGTTAGGGCCAATGAAGGCTTCGCGGACATTTTGGAATGGAAAAATTTGGTATTTGTCTAAACATTTTATCTCCTTAATCCCTTGACTTTAAAAAAATAGAAGAAGAATATCATTGTTGAGATTTCCTTTACAAATTGACCATAGTGGGATGGGGGGCGGCTGGTAAGGGTGGGTGAGTGGTGAAGAGGAAAACACCAGTCCTGCCTTGGAAGGAATCTGGGTTGGCCACTTAACTGTGGAAAGATCTCAGCTTCTTCTACAGAATGGAGATAACAGCAAGTACGAACTTCTGAGGGGTATTGTAACAAGAAATGAAATAACGTATGCACAGGTGGCAAACACAAGGCCCTCCACCTTGTTGTTTCTGGCCGGGCACCTTGGTTCTTTCTGCCCAGCGGCAGCACCAAGCTCTCACTTAACTGTTATGGAGTAGTTACATTTATCCAGTCCTACAATGATATTCAGCCCTTTGAAGGCAACCATGAGGCTGATGTGGCCCCTGGCAAAAAGGAGTTTGACAGCCCTGATTGTAAAGCATATAGTAATGTGGGAAAGTACAAGCCTGGCTGAGCTGTTTTCTGCTCATTTCCCATTAGTGCATCTGGGGTAGCAGCCTCCTCACACCTCAGGGATATTTCTACCGCACTTTTAAAAAGGTGGAGAAGCCAGCAATCTCCAAGTATATGCAGAGACTGAGGCAGGAACAGAGAGAGAGAGAGAAATGCTTTTCCCCTTGGGCAGGAGATTCTTAGAACATGAGAGCATTGGAAGGTCGCTTTTATTCAACTTCATCCCTTAAGGAATAAGGAACAATCTTACTCATCTCCCTCCCTTAAAAAAACAAGGACTCTGAGGCCAGGAAAGATGAGGTGGCTTATCTGCAACCACAGGCAAGTGGGGAACTGTGGTTTCCCATTCAGTCGCACTGCTGTACTCTGTCTTGCAGGATGTGCAAAACTCAGAATCAGGGGAGAATTGAATTTTACCAGCCCGAGCAGATGTCCCGGCTTTGATTTTCACTAAGATAGACAGGTTTCATTCAGCCTTTATTTGAAATCTGACTCCCCTGAGTAACCCTTTACCAGTATATAGAAGCTGAAGTAATGACAGAAACTGAGAAAATCTAAGGTGCTATTTAGCACGACTAGTAAACTATTTGCTTACAGAAATTAGTATAGTCGTACTTTGTGGTATTTTATAAACCCTTGCCAAAGCAATCTGTTTTAGAATTATTTAAATGCCACAAATATTGGCCTCTCTACCCCTCCCCATAGAGTCAGAGAATCTCAGGATTCTAAAAGGTCATTTAGTTCAACCTGTGACCCAAAGCAAAACCCCCTTCTCCAGCATTCCAGCCAGACATCCTCTGCTCAGCCACACTCAGGAAAGGCAATGCCTGAACACATCGCCGTGTCTAATAAAAAAGAATACGCAGGAAAAAGGCTCGGAAACAGAAGACACGCACGTGCACCTTGCCACATCAGGGTCCGCTGGGTCACAGAAATAACCCTCCTACTGCAAGTCTCCACACCAGGCAGCAGCCTGGAGGATGTCCCCGCCCAGATGCTGTTTACATGGCAGACTAGGGGCCATGCCCGTGGTGGAGTTTTAGCTGTGTTCGGCGCAAACACAGCGGTGTGGGCAAAACAAATGACAAAACAGAGGAGAGTGCAAACAAACAGAGTTGGCTGCACATTTCTGGGTAAAACGCCTCAGGTATGGAAGTGCCTGAGAGGTTAAAAGGTCATGTCAGCCACTTTTGTCCCCTCCCCTCCAAAGGGCAATTGTGACAGGTGTTGGAGTGAATCCACATTTTGAGGAAAAACTGTCACAGGACTGAGGTTACAGTCTGTGCTGATCGAGAGATAGCTGAGAAGTCCAAATCGTTCAAATTAAATATTTGATTAAATTCGTCGTCTTACTATGCTATGGTCATAAATGTGACCCCAAAATGCTACTCTTGGGTGTCACTGAAGAGCCTCCTGAAGATCTAGCAGCTTGATATCCTGCAGCGTGTGGGTAAGGGAGATATTAAGGGAGAAGTTAAGGATTTGTTACCAAAGGGAGTACTCCTGTTTCTACTGTGAACCTCTTGAACACTGGGGAATTAGATTTTTGTTAGTTCATTTACCCCTCAACATTCTAAATTATGTTTGAATTTTAGCAAGACCTCAGGGAGTAGTGTAGCCGTGGTCTGGGGCTCATAATTTACAGTTCACAACAAAGTCCAGCTACGAGAATCCTAATTCTGTGCCTGGTGCTAGCACATAATATAAGTTAAAACGGTCTCTGCTCTCAAAGACTGTGAAAATGGCAGAAATGAAGAGATAAAAATAAAATTACTTTTCTTCCTTTTTTTCATGTTAAAAATCATATACTTGTAAGTAGATTTTAAGTGTAACTGCCATACTTCTTTGGACACACAAACAGAATGTACTATATTAACTGCTTTCATTCATATTTAAGCAAGAAGGTAGACTTGAGTTTAAAATGTGGCTTTACTGCTTTACTAGCCGTGATTCTAAACAAGCTCTTTGACATCTCTGATCCTGTAGAATGGAGTGGTAGCATTGACCTTGGAAGCTTGCGGGGCTCTGCAGTGCGGGCGGCACCTAGCATCGTGTCACACGAAGTAGGTGTTCAATAAATGGTAATGAGTACAGCTGACTTAGAGTTCCAAACGTCCAATTTAAAGTACAAAACATTTAGGCAATATTTTAAATAACTTTGGTCATAAAAATCTGTCCATAGGTAATTTTCTAATGTCTTTTCTAGCACCACTTTATATTTTTTAATTATGAAAACCTACAGAGGGACATAGATAACATACAAATGTTATGAAACCTATAAAATGTGTGAACCAAACATCCAACTTAGAGGATTAAAGCGTCATCAATAGTATGAAATCTTTTCTGACAGTTCTTAATATTAAGTATTAATGGTTAGTATAATGTTTTTATCTTATTACTAAAATTCACATTTCCCAGAATCACAGTTAATTGTTTGTGACAATGGTAAAAGTGGCAGGAAGGGTGGGATACTTTAGCATGAGGTAGAGGAAATATAAGGACAGAGTATTTATTTGATATTAATATTTAAATATACCCTGGATATCATTTATTGGGTGTTTAGGCTGAATCCCATTGTCTCTGTGGGAACCATTTTGCTTTATGGTTTTATAAACTATAATAAAATTGTAACTTATTAGCACTTTGTAAATTCAAGTATACCAGGGAAAATTGCCTTATTTAGCATTACTTAGTTACCTGAAAGACACAATGTTAAAAACTAATATTTTTATAGAAGACTGACATTAATGATTGGTTATGCTTATCTCAAGAACCCAATGATCTTTGACAAGTAAAATTCTCTTTTGAAGAGGAAATAAGAAAATATTTTAGAGAGTAAATAACAGTTGACAGAGGACTCTTTCCCTGTCTAGTAGCCCAAAATGACCATCATAATCACCAATTAATGTCTATACAAGTATCTGACACAGAAGACAGTTACAGGTAATAACAGACTTACTACATTAAAAAAAAAACATTTCCTGCCAATTGTACACAAAATAAGCTTTTTATATAGAAGGGTCAACAAATGCTGAAGTAAAAAAAAAGGAAGTAAAAAACAATGAAGATAGGAATGTTGAAAAAGAGGCTTATGTTCTATTTGATTTTAATGTTAAAATATGCAGAGAAACAGTTTTGAGTGTAACGTAAAGTATGTGTTTGCTTTCTGGCTACCAATTGTGGCTGCTAATGACAATTCTGTATTTAATAGGTCCTCCTGTCCTCCTTGAAAACTTCCCTGAAAAATTTTTTTGTTTTGGTTTTGCTTTGCTTTGTTTTTTACAATTCCAGCACACTTGCAGATATGGATAATGTATTCTTTCTTAAACCGTAAGCTCAAGGACAATAAAAGCAATGTGTTCTGTGCAGTCATGCCAATGCCTGAGCAGCAGTGATAATCAGATGGTCTAATCATGCAGTTGGGAATATTGTCATCAAAAGGAGTTCCTTATGGAAATCAGTGCTCCTGAAGGGGTAAGGAGCTGCAGGCCAATAGGGGCACTATTTGTGTTTTTTCGTCTTAAGCACGAGTCATTTTATTGTTTTGATTAGAGACAGAGATGGAGATGTTGTTAAAGAAAGATCTTAACAGCAAAAAGAGAAATCTTTTTGCTTTTAGTTTGTCTTAGAACTCCTTCATGTACTGCTTCTCAGGCCATCCCCCTACACCCCACCCCAAAACACACACACACACACACACACACACATACACACACTCTTGTCTGTAGTCTGGCCTCCACTGCCTTGGGGCTTCTGGGTCGGAGTGATACCCTGAAGGGTGTGTGAAATTGAAGACAAACATTTTTACTAGGAGTTTACAATCTTAACAAAGTAAACTGTGAACCCTCCAGGTGTCCTTGACGGTAGGAACAAAGGCCTGTGGTGCAGCAAAAAGGGAGCTGGATTGTGAATTAGAAGGAGTTGTGTTTGAATTTCCTGCTTCCAAGTTCATGAACTGGGTGAACTTGGGCAATCACTTTCTCTCTCAGACTCTGGGTTTCATCATGAGTCGAATGGGGGAGCCAGACCAGATTACCTCTAAAAGTCTTTATTCAGTGCTGGGAGTTTATGATTCTAATGTTTGCTCTACGTTTTATAGTTTATTAGTTACTTTCCCATAATTTACAAACAAAAGTCTTAAGTGTCTAGAAACCAAAGAAGGTAATTATATGTCAAACAGTCATATTTGCTTTGGGTGATTTTTTCTCTCCTTATTTTTAATAAGTAAAAGTTACTTTTAAAAACAAATGAACAACAACAAAAAAAAATAAGACACACGTTGCCTTTAGATTTCTCTTTTCAAGAAGCCAAATGATGATGGTGGTGTTTTAGTGTCCCTTCAGAGCAAAGGAATTCTTACTTTCTTATTATTCTAAGATAATACATTTTTCAAATATTTAATAAAAAATCCTAAGCCATAGAGGTTTTGCACATGAAACATTATGAATGATGAAATTTTGTATCATGCATTTCAGTTTACAAACCATGTTTTGTGCAGGATCACACTGCCTTACCCAGCACCCATCCCACTCTATTAGGAAGGCAAGGGAGGGATTGATCATTCCCTCTGACCAGTGGGGAAACAAGGCTCAGAGAGGTTGTGACTTGGCCAAGGCTTCCCAGAGATCCGCAGACCCAGGACCTGAGTGCAGATGTCTCTTAGTGTTGGGTCTCAGGTGAGTGTTAACATGATGAAACTAAAATTATTTATTTCCAGGCTACTATATATGTCAAGTGCCATTTCACCTGAACCAAGTCAAGAAGTTTATTTCATTTCTAGTTTGAAGCTTAGATTCCTCGAGTTGATAAAACAGTTCAACAACTGATCATCCTTCGAGTTGAAAGATTAGTGTATCAATTCAAAGGTTGCAAATGGCCTTTGATGAACAGTACAGAACCCACAAAAATAAGTCATAGGGGGAAAAAAGAAAAGGATAAATAGAATTTTGGAGCCCCTGCCTTCTGATTGAAGAACCTAGAGGTTAGATGTGAGGGGGAATGAACTTGGACTTTAGAGTAGGACAAACCTGGGCTGAAACCCTTGCTCTTACACATTTGGTGATATGTCCATCAGAGGTTATGTTTAGTCATATACTAAAATGATGTTAACATGAATGTTAAACTTTCAAGGTTTTTGTAAGCATTAGAAATAATTCTATAAAGCCCCTGTTATGCAGTGTTTGACCAAATTAATGCTTCACAATCCATGGCTATTTTTAATACGATTTATTTTCTTTCAAAAAATTGTTGTTGGGTCTGTTTTGTGACACATTGTACTATTTGGTGCAAAAAAAATTAATGTAAGTATAAGGGGAGTTCTATTAACGGGAGGGTAGTTGAACTAGATATCTAATGAGATCTTTGCAACTCTGAGTTCCTATTGTTATAATTCATATTTTCCAATGTGTTCTACCTACTAGAGATCTTGGGTATGGTAGTGAAATAGATACTATTGTCAATGCATGTAATGTTATACATATGTATACATACACAAGGTCTGGCACAAATAATGCCCCTTTTTATTATAAATCATAAACATGTGATTCTGTAACATAATGATATTACACTCAAGCACATCATATGACATTTTTGGTGAAATGTTCAAATTGTTGTCCATCTCATGCAAGACATTCACGTACCCTACCAACCACACTCAAGCAAGCCTCACTTCAGAGGGAAGTAAGAGGCATACACACACACACACACACACACACACACACACACACACATATGGCAGATGACTTTCAAAATAGGACCTGCTTACATGCATAAAGGAAAATGCTGTTTTCAATAAAAACAGTACCAGAAGGTGACCTGCACTGATAACAATAGTAATAGTAGCAATAATAGCAGCAGTCATTTCTAAACCATCTACTGTGCTTCAAACAGTGTAAGGCATGCTAGGGAAACTTGATGGTATCCTCAGGACACTGGAAATCATGGTCCCCTGATGGTGCCAGGAATGGGTAAGATATGCTATGCACTATGTCTGTGCAGCTGAAGATGCCCAAAAAAGACTGCAAAACTTTTCTGGGTGCGTCAGCAGGTATGTCAAGGAAAATATGTTGTGATTGGCATCATAGGACGAGAATTTATCTTTCATTAGTTTTGGGTGACTTTGCACAAGTCACAATCTTTCCAGTCTTCAGTTTCCTCGACAATTAAAAACAAAATCTGAAATAATCATGTTCTAAGTCTAGCATTCTATGTTGTTTTTGTGGTTGTTGTTGTTCTTGTTGTTATTATTATTATTTACAATTTGCCTTACCCCTTTGGATTCTTATAGGTGTATACAACTTATTAATCCTTTTTTTCTTTTTGTCTCCTTAAAATATTAAGATCTGTTCTTTAGCCTGAATAAGCTGGAACATCACACATTTGCTTGGATATTTGAATTGACTTACAAATATGTTTCCTAATTAAGTTTTAATTATTAAAGTTTAGTTGCAAATCAAGTTAATCAGTTTTCTGGTGTTTAAATAGTGCTTTAAAAAACCAAAGCATTCTACTAAAGAGTGACACAAGCAAATTTTCTTATTGTCCACTATGCATTAATTCCCTACAAACAGGGTGATCCTACCCATGGGAATGAAAGGAAATGGGTATCAGACATCCAATTACTATATAGTTAACATGTGACTACATGAGATATTGGACTCTTGAGTGGGTGCTTATCCTTCTTCCTGAATGGCTCTTAAGGAGGAGTGACCTGTTAAGGAAATATCCAGATATCAGATTGATATTAAAAAGGTGGGAAAAAGTAGTACCGGGCAATAGGGGTAAGAAAAAAAAATATCTATAGATGTGACAGACAGAAAAAAAGGGAAGTTAAAAATTATCGTAGGGCAAGCAGGACACCTGCTGAAGAACCTGCTACTGCCAGTCACAGCTGGAAAGAAGAATGAAAGAGATGCAAACAACTGTCCTGGAAGCATGAAATCATCCTTTTGTCTTTTTTTCTTGTGAACAATTACAGTATGCAAAAATTAAGGGGGATCTCAAAGTCTTGGGATGAAAATTTCGGCAGGCTCTGCATATAAATACCAGAGGCATGGAAGTGTGCCTCTTTGAAAACAGGCTGTGTTTGGGAGCTCCCAGAGCATCGAAGAAGGTGGTAATTAATGCATAGTGAATGTCTTTGAGTGCAAGATGAATGGAGGGCATAACAATGGGTAGGTTTTTCTTTCTTTCCTCTTTTTCCTCTTCCTTTCTTTTCTTCTCCCCCCCTTTCTTTCTTCCTTTTTTTTTTTTAGGTTAAAGCATCGAAGAAAAAAAGCTGTTAAAAGATGGCTACTGTGAGGCTACACTTCAATGTCTGTCTTGTACAGCTTCCCTTTCGAGGCTGTGGTGGGAATTTGTTTTGTATTGCTCTCCAATCACAATGGAGTTAATTTGCACCAATTTCATTTTTGTGTGTCTCTCAATGTTTTCTTTTCTGCTGGATTTAAAAAAAACACATTATTTTGGCAGGGCTTGGTCCTTTGATGATCCTTTTGAGCAAATGGTTTGCCCAAAGTTCAGATGGTACTGGCTTCGTCTTCTTTTTCATTTACAACATCAAGAGGATTACAGAGAATAACTTTGTTGCCCAACATCAATGATATATCTTCACGCTACTAGAAAGGTAGTTCTCAGAAAGTGTGTCTTCTAATAGTTTAGAACCTCCACAGGCTTCAGATAAAACAAGTATTAAATACAGAAAGCTCACAAGGATACCAAGGAAGGTTAAACTCACGCAACCTCCTTCATCTCAAACACCTGAAATATATCTTTTTTTTTGACTGTCGAAGTGTGATCATGCTGAAGACAGCAGTAAGATCTTATATAAGAGAAGACAGAAAAGGGGGAAGAAGGAATCACATGGAGATGCACACACATATTGGTGAGGGAACACAAAAACAATCTTGTTAAAAGGCAAGTCATTTATTCTAAACCCAAAACTAAATTTACGTGTCAGTTAAAAAATATATAGTGCAAACATAGTGTTCGCAGTGTGATTTTTTTCTTAGTGAAACCATCTGACATAAACCACAATTTGGTTTTAATAAAATTTTAGGAATTCTCACAATTTAACCCTTATGAACGTGCAGAGGAATTCCTAAACAGGTAGGCAACTCGAACATATCCCCTGGGTTCTAGTCACCATTACAGCTGAGGCTGGGCATTCAGATGTGGATGACTCATGAGCTCCTTCAAAACCTGTCACTTTCCTCTGCTCCTTCCCCTTGAACTAGCTTCTCTCATGCCCTGTTCGCAATTCTGTGACTGGCTGTAGGAGGGACCTGGATTGATCATGGTAATGAACCATCCCAGAATTTGACCACAGACACAATGTCAGGTAATTGTGTCCTTTTCAATAGTCACTTTTCTTGACTGCATTACTAAATATGATTTTGACTTTACAACTTTATATGGCTTCTCATAAAATTAAATTCAAACTGAGAGCAATCTGTTGGTGAGATTATGACCATGCAAAGATTCTCAATTGGCTCAAAAAAATTACTGCACATCTCAAATGCCTACTAAAGGTTTTGCCTAAAGGTGTCCTCCCTGATTTGTCACATTGCCTGAGATTCCACAATGGAAAGTAAATTTGTTTTTGTTTTTGGTCTTCAGAGCCCCTGTATTCCAGCAGCACCCCCTGAGTTGGAGCCTTCTGTTCGCTAGGGATGCAGACGTGCCTCAGAAAAAGTGTTTGGGAGCAGAAAGTGCAAAGGGGCCCATGCAATTCGAGAACATCGCTTGCCACCTAGTCCTCATTTCATCCTTCCCTCTTCATTTTCATTGTTGTCCCCTTAAAAATCAATTGCCATCCTTATCCTCAACTATTTTAATATCTCTAAACAGGTTCCCAAATTTCTTTATCATCCTCCTTCAATTTACTCTTATACTGCCACCAAGATGACCTTACAAGAGCATGGCTTTGTTCATTACCCTACTCAGAAGCCTTTGGGCTTCCCTTTGGTCTACCCAAGATATTTAACCCGCTGGTTGAGCATTCATTCAATGACCTCCACAATCTGGCTATCAACTGCCTCTCTTGCCTCAGCTTCTACTGCTTGTTCATGAGGCTTCCCTGTACCTCTGCTCACTGGATATTTGATTGTCTGAACATGATTATGTTTATCCACCTTCATGCTTTTGTTCGTGCTCATTTCATCACCAGATTCTGTCTCTCTTTCCCTAACCTCCTAACCACCCAATAAGCCCATGTCAAATATTCTTTTTATTGAAATATTGTTTAACAGGATGTCACCCATTTTTCAGGAGGTGCAGGGGTATGGGCAGTTTCTAGTCACCTAGGGCAGGAGAGATTGTTATAAACTTTCTGGAATAGAGATAGGTCATCACTATCAAAAGTGTGAAAATTTTTATACTATGTGATACCACAGTTATACTTCTGGGATTTTTTCCCCTAAAGACATAAATGTGAGAATAAATATTTGATGTGAAGGACAGTATTACATACAATAGCAGAAAATTTGCAGCAATCTTAATATCACCAAATGGCGACTTAGTGAAATGATGATACATTCAGAACTGGAATAATCTTTAGCCTTTAGAAGTCATTTTACAAAATGACATTTGATAATATAACATTCTTGATAAATTATGAATAGAAAATATTTCTTAATAGCATAGACTGTATGATCATTTCAGATGTATATGTCTGTCTATCTATATCTACATATTAAAACACTAGAAAGAAATAAACCAAATTGTTCATAGTGTCCATCTCTGGGATTATGAAAAGTACTTTACTCTATTTGGTAAAAAAAGAAAAAAAAAAGAACACGCTAACAAGCCATGAAAAGACATGGAGGAAGCTTCAATGCCTGTTGTTAAGTAAAAGAAGCCAACCCGAAACACCACAAACTGTATGATTCCAACCATGTGACATTCTGGAAAAGTTAAAACTATTGAGTCAGTAAAAACATCAGGGGTTGCCAGGGGTTTAGGGAAAGGGAGAGAGGTATGAACAGGTGGAGCACAGGAGAATTTTAGGACGTTGAAGCTATTTTGTATGATATTATAATGATGAACACATCACACTATACATTTGTCAAAATCCATAGAACTCTTACAACACACCGAATCCTAATGTAAACCATGGTCTAATAATAATAATAATAATAATAATAATAACAACAATAATGTATCAATATTGGTTAATCAATTACAACAAATAATCCACATTAATTCAAGATGTTAATAGTAAGGAAAACCATATGGGGAGAGGGCAGAGCTATATGGAAACTCTGTACCATCTTTTTAATTTTCTGTAAATGTAAAACTGCCCTAAAATAAATCATATTAACTTAAAATATGATATGTTTTATGATAAAAATTCTCAAAATATTATTTTAATTGAAACATTCCTAATATTCCTTTTGAGCTCAATTTAAGTGTTTATTCTCCATAAAGTTTTCCCTTATCTTTCCAGCATGTGCTCTCACCACGGCTGATGGCTCAGGACACTCCTCGCACACACACAGGCCACGGCGGTGTTAAGAACAGCGCTAAGTTAGTTCCCAATGACAGGGACTGTGCCATGTCCTTTCCCCTCATGCCCAGCACAATGTCCATCATAGAGAAGACTGCCCGGAAACTGGTTCACACAGGTGCACACATACACAGGAACACTCACAGAGAGGCAAACAATTAAAAAAGATATAACAAAAACTATATTCAATGCATGTTACATACGTTGACTTATTAAGTTTTGAAAATATTAATTCAGCCTTGGAAAGAGCTACTAATCTACATGTGTCAAATTAATGATGAGCTAGGTCATTTGAGGGAAAAATTAACTACTCACATAATTGATCTTTCTCAGTGTTTTTAGTAGGTGCTATTAGTTGAAAATATTAGTGCTTTAAAGCTTGGATAACTTACGAAATATACTTCATTATTTTATTATGAGCATGATCTTGCTATAGCCACTGTGCAGTTCCCCCCCCCCCCCAATTTCCCTTAAGTATACAGTCTGGTGCTTTAACATGCATAAAAGTAATAAAAAATCACTCGACCTCTTAAAATGATTTGAAATGTTACAATTTAAGAGATTAAAACATCACATCTTTATTCATTTAATTCTGGGATTCTAATGGCATTTTGTAAATATAGTTTGACACACACATCACTTCTATTAGTTAAAAATAAAATGATCTGAGTTGTAGAGGACGGAGTAGCAATGGGCAATGCAACAAAGAGGATGACTTTCTGTTGTGCTTTTAAAGAAAGGAATGTAAAATACATACCATGGTCCTTAAATAAACCCATTTCCTTTCTAGAAGAAAAAGCATATTATTAAATGCACTAAATCTTTGGCTCTGTTCATCACAAATAATGTAGATACTCTTAAACTTAAGGTACATAGTGGTGGCTGCAAAGATGGCCCATCATTTTGGATGCTTTTCATTATTTTGCTTCTAGTAGCACTTTAAGTCTCTGGTGTCTTACCTCTACTGAGACCTGGCATTTCTTTGTGTTGGAGAGGCAATTTAATCCATTTTTACTGTCTGCAAACAGACTTTCAAACAAAACTTCAAACTCTTTGAATGTGCCCCAAGGATTCCACCAAACCTATCATCCTTCACTCTCTTCTGGGGCTGTGGAGGGTGGCGACTGGAATAGAACTGGCACCAACCAGGGAGCCTCATTAGTGTTTGTGATTTTGATTTTTGTTACCATTCTGCTCTGTAGCCATTTCAAAGTGGGAGCAATAACTATCCTCACATCTCACAGCACCCCTCCCCCTGCTTCCCCAAATTCAAGCCACCTGGAATGATCTGGAAGCGCGGAGGAGGCCCACAGACATGCTTTCTCTCATGGAGCCAGGGGTCCTGATTATAAATAGATGAGTGTTCCGCATCTGGATGTTGACAATTTGAGTGAGCAGCAGAAAGCCATGTTGCGACTTCCTCTGGGCATGGAGAGGTGAGGCAAGTGTGCCAGGACACACAGGCAAAGCTGAGACAGAGATGAATTAGGAGAGATGAAATAAAAATGACCCCACTTGTCTCTTTCTCTGTGAGAAATCAGGCCTAATGTTTGAGAAAATAGTACATTCTGAAGATAGTCTGTTGAAAAAATTGAGACCAGTGGAGTGGCAGGAACCATAGGCAAACAACATTTTTAAAAATAATATATTTTATTGATTATGCCATTACAGTTCTCCCATTTCCCCCTCTTCATTCCCCTCCAACCTGCACACCCCCTCCCACCCACAGTCCCCACCTTTAGTTCATGTCCATGTGTCATAAGTTATTCAGCTTCTACATTTCCCACACTACTCTTCCCTCCCCCTGTCTATTTTCTCCCCACTGTCTTTGCTACTTATTCTCTGTACCATCTCCCTCATTCTCCTCCTACCACTCCCCTGTTGCTACCCTCCATATGATCTCCATTTCTATGGCTCTGCTCCTGTTCTAGCTGTCTGCTTAGTTTGCTTTTGTTTTAGGTGTGGTTGTTCATAACTGTGAGTTTGCTGTCCTATCACTGTTTGTATTTTTTATCTTCTTTTTCTTAGATAAGTCCCTTTAATGTTTCACATAATAAGGGCTTGGTGATGATGAACTCCTTGAACTTGACCTTATCTGAGAAGCACTTTATCTGTCCTTCCATTCTAAATGAAAGCTTTGCTGGATAGAGCAATCTTGGATGTAGGTCCTTGTATTTCATGACTTGGAGTACTTCTTTACAGCCCCTTCTTGCCTGTAAGGTCTCTTTTGAGAAATCAGCTGACAGTCTGATGGGAACTCCTTTGTAGGTAACTGTCCCCTTATCTCTTGCTGCTTCTAGAGTTCTCTCCTTCATTTTAATCTTGGCTAATGTAACTATGATGTGCCTTGCTGTGTTCCTCCTTGGATCCAACTTCTTTGGGACTTTCTGAGCTTCCTGGACTTCCTGGAAGTCTATTTC
>PVKM010017727.1:0-25646 GCA_004027735.1 Carollia perspicillata
GACCTTAGAGGAGAGAGGTGTGTTGAGTTTGCAGCCTTTAGAAGAGGAGTAACTGTATGTTAAGGGACTGAGCTACGTGAAGTGACTATGCAGGCAGGCAGACAGTCAGGAAGAACAAATACCCTGATTTTAATCTTTTTTCTCCCTTTGGTCTATCTCTCTCCAGGGATCCCCAATGACACAGCCCAACTAAAAGCCAAAGTTCAAGGAAACCTGCGTGTAAAGCACATAAGTCAAGCTCCAGGCTGGAGAGAAGAGTGGGAAAGGGTGACCATACATCTGGAGAGGCCAAGAGAAGCATCCAGCACAAAAACCTACTGTGAGCCAAGATGGAATGGACTCCTTAAATGAATAAGACTCCTACCCTCAGAAACAAAACTTTTTCCTTTCTTGAGCATAAAGGAAAAGTCATTTCCAGGGAGGCATGGCTTAGCTGTTAATGTACTTTAGACCCTTGTAAGTTATAGATTTGAAAAGTAAACCATGTTTGTCTTGACTTTTCCTTACACAATCCTCAATTATAGGTATAATTGGAGTAACAATACAGAAAGAATAATTAATAATTCATTTTGAATAACTTTAAAAACATCTAGGTGTTTACCTGGAACTAGTTTCCCAAATTAGATGTCAAAATTTAGTGGTTCTGAGACATTCACCCGTGCAACTTTGAAACTGGTGAAACCACCCATTCGACCTGCTGTCATTCTAGTTGAGCTTTTTATCATTTGTGCCTAGACTAAAGTCAACGGAGGCTTGCTGTGCATTACAAATATCTCCCTTATGAGGGTTTCCTGCCAGGAAACATCCAGGCCACATCACAAAAGAAGAGGGTGTTCCCACACTTCCCTGCCAAAATCCAAAGAGCGGTACATTTCCCAACTCTCAGCCTATAGACTAGGCAATGCACTCTGAACCGATGCCCAAAGAAGGGAGAAGCACGGAAGGAAGGGAAACATATGTCAAGCATCCTCTTCCCATATGCGTTGTCTCACTAAGCTTTTACAACAACAGCCTAATGAACTTATTATTACCCCCACTTACAGTAGAAAAAGCTAAAGCTTAGAAAGTAACCAAAGCTTAACATCCTACAGCTGGTAAACAAGTCTGAACCCAGATCTGTCCAATCCAGATTCTGTGAACTTTCTGTTATACTGCTTAGAGGGAGGCCTGTTCAATTTACCACCCCACTTCCTTCTCTGTAGGAGCATTTTCCCACAGAGCCAACCTTCTGAAGGAAAACTTGGCCCCTGCGTGGTTCAGAGCAGCTGTCCTAGTTTAACGTGCTGAACCATAGTCCTGAATCAGTCTTTTCAAACAAGATTATACAAATGCAAACAAAATTTTGGGCTACCGCCCATTCCTAGGATGAAGCACTCCCCATTTCTATGATGACAGGGAGCAAACCAGGAGTGTCCTTCCCATCAGAGGACCTTCAAGGAGTCCCCCCTTCATTAAGCAGGAAGGTATGAGCCTGGCTCTCTTTTTCTCAATGCAAGAAAGATGCAAATAAAGAAAGATTTATTTTTATTATTTATATTTATATTTATATTTATTATTTATTAAAGGCTTATTTCCATGACAAAAGAATGAAAGCAACTGATGAGAAGATTATGAAACCAGATTCATTCCCAGGTAAAAGCACATACACTGCCCCATTTCTAGGGAATTTCCCAAGTCCTTTCGATGGCAATGTCCCAAGCAGCAAGAGCCTGGTTAACACACACAGCTGAGAGTATTTAGAAAGAAGTGGGAGGACTTTTCCAGGTTTGGAACCCTTTTGAGTCTTTAATGAATATTTTGTTGTTGTTGAGGACAGTCAGTTAAGAGAAATGTTCCAACCCTGACTGGTGTAGCTCAGTGGATTGAGCACAGGCCTGTGAAGTAAAGGGTCACCGGTTCGATTCCCAGTCAGGGCACAAGTCTGGGTTGTAGGCCAGGTCCCCAGTAGGGGACACATAAGAGGCAACCACACATTGATGTTTCTCTCCTACTCTTTCTCCTTCCCTTCCCCTCTCTCTAAAAATTAAATATTTTCTTAAAAAGAGAAACATTCCAATGTTGATTGCACATATAGTCACTGGGCCCCAAACACATCTTAATTTGGTGTCACAATAAACAAGATTTTTAAAAGTCAAGTGCTACCAATTGAAGCCATGAGTACCATTTGAGTGGCTTTATGAAGTGGTGCTACTGTAAGCTTCCTCAGCAGGAGAGTGCCACCTTGGGCCCATAAAGCAGAGAATGGAAAAGTGGGCAGCAGGAGGAGTTAAAAGCACCTCCCCTTCTCCCCAACTCCCACCCCACTCCCATCACAGTCTTTCAGGGCCCACTGACCAAGAGAAGAAGCTATGGAGTATAAACAGAAATGACTGTGGTAGCTCCAAGAAAGCTTTTCCGAAAGAATCATTTGAACTTTGCAACATACAAAATTAACAGCAGAGCAGGGGGATTTTTTTTTTGGTACTATTTCCCCATTTCAAAGGCAAGTCAATTAGTAAATATAATGATGTGGATGATTGAGATGGGGCTAAAGAATGAGAAATTAAACAGTAGGCATCTACCACCCACTGAGTAATTAAGGCCCAAACACCCTTAGGACTATGTTCATAATGTCAGTGGTTCCTCACACAGTGGACCCACACACAGTATTCTGGAGCATTGGTGTCTTCCCCTGGTGCCCTGCACTCTGTAGTCAATGCAGGGGGACACCTCAGATAGAAGAGAAGCACTGTATTCATCCAGCCCAGAAAGCCCCAGACTATGCCCATGCAAATGTTGGGAAGGGACTCCCCGCTAACCAAACCTGGGCAGTAGCCATACCTGCAAAAATAACCATTCCAAAACACCAGCTGGTGTTTCTCAGGACACAGCCCCTCAGGATTATCCTCTTGTTGTTGAGGGTGTGCTTGCTGGCCTTCCAAGAGAGAACTCCCATGAATTTATCTAATTTGTTGTTAGGAGCTTCACAGACAACAATCCCTGCAAAATAAATAATAATTTTAAAAGCCTTTTTATGACTTAGCTTAAACTCTCTTCAGAACTCTCTTTAGAAACCCACACTACTTAACCTCTCTTTAGAAAGCTACAGTACTTGGATACTACCTTACTTGTCATACACATATATTTTACCTTCTTTTTTTAGACAGCACACAGGTACATGTATAAGATAGTGTTAGGAAAAATAAGTTAGGGGTACAAAGATGGAAACCCATCAGTTGTTTTAAACATACCTTATTGCACTGTTCAAGTAAACACAGGAAGCTCAAGAATCATGGGATCATTTTTTTTCCTTAACAAAAATCACTTCTCTCTACCTCTAGTTTCTAACAATGATTTTTGACAAGATAAAGCAGGGATTGTTCTAAAAGTTTTTCTTATTCCATCTCCTTTTACTTAATGTGAACTTCCCCACAGGTTTAGATGGCACGCTTCCAGTTTCACAGCCAAAGTTAATCAGGTCTTTCTAGGCTTATAATCGGAATTTTAAAGGTGGAACTATATTCCACCCCCAAGAAACCTGGGCCCTGTTTGCTACATGTGCCTGAGAATACATGTGATTCCTTTCAGCTGTTCTATGCTTTTCATCTTGATTAGATTCAGAGTTCTGGGGACACTCAAAGACACCATAGAAATTGTCCCAACCTGGCCAGAAGATATATCTAGTTTTCTTTCTTTTTTTTTTTTTTTGTGTGTGTTTTTCTTCTAATTCTGAGCCCATTCCAAAACAAGGGCATGCCCATTCCAAATCAATGAATCAATTTGTTCCACTATTTCAATAAGAATAGACACTTTCAGGATGGGCATTCTCCTGATACAAAAGAAAACCAGAAATAATCTTCTCCGGACCCTGTCACAAAATACAACTCTTAGATTACAATACATTTTGACTTTGGGTGGGGGGGGCACACAGTGCAATATATAAATCATGTATCATAGAATTATACAGTTAAAACCTATAACTTATCAATAAAATATATTAAAAAATAAAACCTATATAATATTATTAATCAATGTCAACTCAATAACTTTAATTAAAAACTACACTGTACTGCAACCAATTGAGGTTTAAAGTCTTATAAGTAGCAAGTACAAAGACTTGAAAAACACAGGGAGCAAGGAAGGAAAGGAGAAAGAGAAGGAATAAAAAAGGACGTTGTGGGTAGATCCAACAGCTAAGTACCTATAGAATTCTCTCTCTCAAAAAGAATAAAAGTATGTTTACTTAATCAGAGTCCAACTGGTAGGTTAGAACATAGTAAATGGCATTTGGAAGATAAAAAAGGGAGGCATGCCTTCAGCACTGATTGAAGGGAAAGGAGACCAGCCCAGCCTAGAGAAGCTCTGTATTACGTGGCTACACCACTCACCAAACACCTGCTACACTTAGAACATTTTTACATAGGCTCCCTTTCCTTCCTAGGATACCTTTTTCTTTTACAATTCTTAGACCTAGGTGACAAAAGCCAGTTTTCACAAGGTGTGATCACTTCAGACCAACAAGATTACTAACATTAACAGACTCTGCATGAAAAAACAAAACATGCTTCTAGTCGAGATGGCAGCATAGGTAAATGTGGTATTCACATCATTACAACCACATCAAAATTACAACTAAGTTATAGAATAACCGTCATTCAGAACTGCCTGAATCTTGCTGAATGCAAGTACTACAACTAAGAATATACAGAAGAAGCCACATTGAGACTAGCAGGAGGTGAAGAGACGAGGAAAGGGCTGATCCCACACTCAGGTGTGGAGAATAAAAATCAGGAAGTATATCTGAGCTCCAGAGGTTCCCTCTGGGAAGCAAGTGGTCCCAGCCCCACACCAGGCCTCCAAGTTCTGGTACCAGGAAGAAACATCTCCACAACTTATGGCTGTAAAAACCAGTGGGGATTGTGGGTGAGTGAGATGGAGGGCTCTGGAGTCCCAGGAAGTTCCTTTTAAATGATCTGAGCATAGACTTGCTCAGACTGACTCCCTCTGAGTTCCAACACTGGGAAGCAGCTCAAAAAGTACCAGAGACATATGGGAAGGACCTGAATTGTCTGGCATCTGGGTGAGAGCTGGAGTGGCAGCTTTCTCCCAAACAGAAGTGCTGGCAGAGGCCATTGTTCCTTCTCTGAGCACTTCCACCACAGAGCCTACAGGACGGAGACTATCTGAGTCTCCATCAACCTGGCTATTGACTATTTGCCCTGCCTGGTAATTCCCTAATACCTTGCCCCACCCAAGTTTCAGGCCCACCCAATCCCCCTTCCAGTGGCTTTACCATAGAATGTCCTATCTTGGTTCATGCTTTAGACTTTCCTAAAATCTCTCAAAGCAGCAACTGGCCTCGGCATGTCCCATACCTCTCAAGTGGACCCAGGCCTGACACCAGCAGCAGCTGGCCTTGCTTCACAGCTTGGCATTTCCTGGGAACCTCCAAGCCCAGCACAAGTATCAGCCACCTGCAGATTGTTTTGTAGCTAATGACAGGTGACCCTGGGCAAAACATAGGCAGTGGCTGACCATGGCCTCCAACTCCTGGGAGGTCCCAAAGCCAGCACACTCTGTGGACAGCTTCAGACTACATCAAAGCACCACCCAACCACCTCCACAAATGACATAGCGAAGTGAAAGACTCAGCAGGTACCTGTTCCCTCAAGTAAGTCCTGCTCTGTGGTGTAGGCCCATTCACAGCTGGTCCTCAGTAGTGGTTACAGCTAAGCATTGCAGCTGATTGACCTAAGGGTAAACCCCTCCCATTGATGTGCCAATGGCAATCAAGAATCAACTACAATAGGAGGGTATATACAGCCTACATGGGGATGGGGGGAAAACCTGGAGTGCTCAGCTTGGGTGACTGAGGAGGCTGTGCCATTGGACTCTACAGAACACCTACTACATAAGGCCACTCTACCAAGGCCAGAATATGTAGCAATTTACCTATACATAGAAAAAAAAATACAAGGAGGCTGCCAAAATGAGGAGACATAGAAACATGTCCCAGATGAAAGCATAGGACAGAACTCCAGAAAAAAGAACTAAATAAAATGGACACAAGCAATCTACTAGATGCAGAGTTCAAAACACTGGTTATAAGGATGCCCTATGAACTTAGGTAAAGAGTAGAGGAACTTAGTGAGAACTTCAACAGCATAAAAAGGACATGGAAACTATAAAAAAGAACCAGTCATAAATGAAGGCTATACTAACTGAAATGAAGAATAATTTAGAGGGAATCAACTATAAAGTAGATGAAGCCAAGAATTAAAACAGTGATTTGGAACATAAGGAAGCAAAAATTATCTAATCAGAACAGCAAAAAGAAAAAAAAATGTAAGAAAATGAGGATAATAAAAGGAGCCTCTGGGATAACTCCAAGTGTACCAACACATCATGGGGGTGCCAGAAGGAAGAGAGAAGAGGACATTGAGACTCTATTTGAAAAAATAATGACAGAAGACTTCCTGAACTTGATGGAGGAAACAGACATACAAGTCCAGGAAGTACAGAGATTTCCAAACAAGATGAACCCAAAGAGGCTCAAACCAAGACACATCACAATACAAATGCAAAAGCTAAAGACAAAGAAAGAATCTTAAAAGTAGCAAGAGAGAAGCTGTTAGTTTCCTATAAGGGAGCTCCCATAAGACTATCAGCTGGTTTCTCAACAGAAATGTTACAGGTCAGAAGGGATTGGCAAGAAGTATTCAAAGTAATGAAAAGCAAGGACCTACAACCAAGATTAGTGTGCCCAGCAAAGCTATCATTTACAATCAAAGGACATATAAAGAGCTTCCCAGACAAGAAAAAGGTAAAGGAGTTCCTCCCCACCAAACCAGTATTACATAAAATATTAAAAGGTCTTCTTTAAGAAGAAAAACACATAAAAATAGGAACATTACAACAGCAATAAATGCATATCTATCAATAACTGAATCTAAAAAACAAAATAAGTAAACAAGCAGAATAGAATCAGACTCATACACACAGAGAACATTTTGACAGTTGCCATGTGGGAAGGGAGTCATGGTGACGGGTGAAAAGGTGAGAGGATTAAGAAGTACAAATTGGTTGTCACAGAACAGTCATAAGGATGTAAAGTACAGCACAAGGAATATAGTCAATAATCTTCCAATAACCATGTCAAATGGATATGAGATTTATCAGTATGATCACCTAGTAAGTTATATAATGTCTGATCACTGGGGTATATACCTGAAACTAACATAATACTGTATGACAACTATGATTGAAAAATAAAAACTAAATATAAAAGCAAAGTAAATAAACAAAACCATAAAAAAAGAAAACAAACAAAGCAAACAAAACCCTGAAAGAAATAACTCCTGGCCTCAGGACTCCTCTCCCAAATTCCATCTCCTTTTCCCCAGTATAACAAAAGTGTTGCTTAAAGGCCCCCACACAGGCTGGCCACTTCCCAGACAGCCACTGTGAGATGACAGAGTGCTGGCAGGAGGATCTGGATGAAGCTAAATAACCGGTACAAAGTCATTTTTTATGTGAAGGCAAGTAGCTGAATTCTGGTTACCCCCATTAAGGCCTATCAATGACATTAAAAAGTAAATTAAAACTGATTTAAATTGGCCCAAGTTGTTTGGACAATTATGTGGTGGAAGAGGAGACATTTTCTAAATTCTAAGAATTCAATATCCTTTCTTCTTCACCAAAAAATTTTATTCCTGAATTTTGTAGAACCTTGAATTGGATGTCACCAGCAAAACCTACATGAAATAATAGGTTGACAGCAACCCTTAATGCTTATTCCAGTTTTTTGACCCAAGACTCAATTTATCAGACTTCAAATTTAGTCACTTGAAAAAAAAGTGTGCTTTGGGCAAAAACATGGTACACAGTCCCTGCCAATAGGAATATAAAAAGCAAGCTCATTTGATCATTTTCATTGTCCCAAGCAAAGGCTGACATGGAGGCAAATGCAGCCTTGAACATGTTGGCTTGCTGCTCGCTGGCCCCAAGGCTCATCCACTCCTGGCCTAACACCAAAGGTGTGGTTCTAGACAGGAACAGGCAGAAAGGCCAAGGGGTTCTGCCTAGGTTCTTGAAGGCCAAGCCTCAATTCAGTCTTTCTCAAAGAATGTGATTCCAATGATTTAAGTACTAAATACAGGGCCTGGACAAAACAAAATGGTGGGAACAAAGCTAAATTATAGTTTATCTTCAGACATGCTCAGCTTCCCATTGCTTAGCCCTGTTAGCATAAAACAAAAGCTTTCCAAATACTTTTCTACCCTTTCCAAAAGGTGTGAAGAGTTTCCTTTGAAAGGCACAGTGTATTCACTTCCATAGTACCATAACTTATTGTCTTGCCTACATAATAAGATCTTAACAAATACTTGTTGGAGAGATGGGTAGAAAAAAATTCAGATTGTTTCAAAGAGAGGTTGGGAGATAAAATGGGGAAGTAGATCTAAGATGAAAAGAAGTGAGTATATTTTTATAGTAATAATGATCAAGTGTTTTGGGAGACCTAATAGCCCAGCCACAATGGAGGGTATAGGTTGGTCTAACTCTAAGGGGATACAAATACATCTGAGAACACTGAAAAAAAATGTAGGAACCTCAAAGCACAATAGAGGTTGAAATCACATCAATAATGAAGTATAAATGTAATCAAACTAGGCAGTCGCATTTGTTTGCCCTCTGAAGAGAATACATATGAAAGCAGACAGCAATTCATCCAGTTCACAATCACACAGAAATGCTCTAGGTCCATGCTAAGCAAAATCCACAAGGTTTCACTCTGGACGTTCCTCAGCTAGATGATTCATTTATTAGCAACCTAGTAACCTTCAGAAACTCAAGGATTTACCTCCAAGTGGAACTCTGTAGCTTATCATGAAAATGGAGTTTGGTACCCAGTATTCTATGACTTTCCAGAGAGGTTGGCTTTATTTCTCTGTGTACATTCTTATTAGCGATATTTCTTGATGATCTGCATTGCAACTCTTCCATAAGACAAATTATCTATTAAATAAGACATCATTGTCACTGCTAAAGAGCATCTCCAGCCAAGAGTTTCTTAAAGTTTAAAAGATTGCCCACTATAGTTCCCATGGTAATTGTGATAAATATTCATCTCTTTTTCTTAGAAAGAGTGTCACCTTCTCCTTTTTCTAAAGCCTCTTTATTCTTCAAACATCAAGCCCCAGCCACCCATTATCACCACCATCAGGACCACATCAACAGCAGCAATAAAAAGGGAAATTATTCTTCCTGTCTTTACATGGAATCTGTGCTATGCTGCTTTGCTGAGTTGTGCTTCTGTTCAGGTAAATGGAAAACCTATCTGATACATTAAAAAGTCACAAGATGCTAACCAACCCTTTTTGTTTTGTTTTTAACCAAAAAGAGAGGTTTGTTTTTCTGTGTTTTAATTACACACATGCTATTCTTTAGAAAGGACCACAAAATACACAAAGATTCCTGAAATAAAGAGTCAACCTTTCCCCAGTTCAGAACTCAGTATTACACAGTCATACAAAATATGTAAACTTGTCATAAGTTGCAAAAAACAGATCTCAGCCCAATCCATAACAACATGCAAAAGATTCTTAAACACACGTGGACAATTTATAGCCTGGACTTTCCCCAAGGCATAAATATGTCCAGTTTTCAAGTATATAACTGACAATTATTTCCAGTTACTTATTTGTCAAAGCTTATCAATTCCCATAAGATTTTAACATGAAAAAAATCAAGGTCCACTCTATTTTCATACTTATTATAATATTAGATCAAGTTATGTATCTCTTCTTATAAAGTTCAGTACACTACATACCAATTTTTTCTGATGTTTGAAATGTATTAAAAATATCTGTGTGAGAACTTTTCGAACAAGTGCATTTACCTACCGAAACCCAACTCTGCCTTGCATGTACTGGCCTTCGTGCTTTTCCAGTCCTTCTATAAACTTTTGTCAGGGATCCTAACATTCAGGATCACTAAGAACATTGCTACTTTTTAAAAATAGGATAATGTCATCTGAATCCCGAAAAGACTTGATCTCTGGTCATTAATTTTGTACCTTTAGGTTAACAGTGCTTTTATAATGTATTTCTTGCCCTACCGAACCCTGTCCTGATCATGGGCTCTGCTGTCATGTTAATTCCCCCAACTCTCCAATGCTGCCTTCTGTTTTCAGTTTAAAGCCTCTTGTGTCCCTTTGTAGAATAGGATTTGCCAGCAGTCCTGGGTTCATATT
Source organism: Carollia perspicillata (assembly GCA_004027735.1). Lineage (NCBI taxonomy): Eukaryota > Metazoa > Chordata > Mammalia > Chiroptera > Phyllostomidae > Carollia > Carollia perspicillata. Next base: position 10,232 of record PVKM010017727.1, read on the forward strand.
CTGGCATCTCCACTTAGTAATCATATGGCACTGGGAGAGTTATTTGTTTATCAGGGTCTCAGGGTTCTTGCCCATAGCTGGAGGTAATAATAATCTCTCCCTCCCAGGGCTGTCAGGATTTAATAAGACTGTGCACAATTACTTAACAAGGTGCCTGGTACATAGTAAGTACTTGTTCATATGTTGACATCGTATTTAGGGCCTGAGAACTTTCGGACATTTACCTATCTAAAGCCTTCTTTGGGGATGAGCTTATGTTCAAATCTGTCTTCTCTCCTGGATTATAAACTCTATGAAAGCAAAATCTGGGTCTGATTCATTAACCACTATACTCCCAGGCTTAGCAGATCGTTGGCATTGTGTTAAAGGTACATTTACTGAGTGAATGAGCAGGTGACTGAGTAAGTGAAAGAAAGGAAAGATTGAATAAAAGCTTATGCCATGCCTAAGGAGGCCACCAGCAAGACTCTTCCTTAGGTTTAGGCAGGGAGACTTATCAGAGATATTCTGAGGCTCTATCTGTCTTAGTTTTGACCCTTGATGTCCCCAATTTGGAGTTTCAGTGGGGTCTCTCTAAGGATAGGAGTGGGACACTCAGGTCTTCAGATAATTGGAAGATGTGCACTGATGACTCAAGGACAGAACCCTGTAATTTGGTGTGAAAGAAAGTATTTTGGCAAGTCTGAGGAAAAAACCACACAGTAACTAGAAACAAAAATAATGCCATACCCACATTTGCCCAGAAGTCACAAGCTAAAAGATATACTTAGCACAGACAGGCGTGCCTCACATGTCTGTCTCAACTACGTGAACTTGACATAGCTAGGCAGGCCATTTCCAAATGTACACAATGCTGATATCATATTTCTAATTTAAAAGAAAGAATGAACTATCTGGTTTTAATTCCCATGGCACGAAGAAGTCTTTTTCTAGTCACCAGAAGAAACCCTGACATCTACTGATATTCCATTATAACAAAGGTGAATAGGGGAGAGGAAATAGAGGAGGTGGAGAGAGAATGGGGGAGTAAAAGAATCTAAAGAAACCTATAATACATGTGGAGATATTTTGTAATTCTACATACTTTGTACTGCATCTTGTCCTAAGGAGGCGCTTCATAAATAGACTTAATGAGCTAATTAATGTGGAGAGAGGGCACCAAAGATTTAAAAGACAGAAAAAGAGATAGTGCAGGTAGAGAAGATAAGTAAACTAACAGGAAGAGTGGAAGGGGAGGGTGGAAAGACAATGGAAAGAATGCAGAAAGGAGGAAGGGAAGGAGAGCTGGGGGAATGGGTAGAGAAATGTGTGTACGTAGCATATAGCGTGCGAATGTGTGTGTCGGAGAGGCAAGGAGAGGTCGAAATTAGAACATGTAAATAAGGCTTGAAGAGAAAAAATAGAGGAAAAGTTGAAGGCTGTAAGAAAACAGAAACGATGGTGGGGAGGATTTAAGGTTTGTTAATTGTCCCAGCTCTTTCAAATATACCTCTTGCATCACGCTCTTGGTCTTTCAGTTTGGCTGCTATTTGTATGTTGTATTTAATTTATTTCTCCTTAATCCCTCTATTCACTCTTCAGATGCTTTCTTGGAAACAAATCATCATATTTTAATAAGGATAAAACCATAAAACGTCATATTGCCTTGAACTTTAAGGCTGATTGAAATTCAACCCAAGATTTAAGAATGAAAGAGTAAATTTAGCAGAAATCTGGTTCTTCACCCAGAAGTGTACCAGCCTGATGCATCTGACATTATATGTTCTCTGAAAAGTGACCACAGCTAAAGTATAAACGATAGAAAAGAGAGGTCTGTGTTGCCTTTATTTGCAAAAAAAAAAATCTACATTAGAGATTTGGTGAGTTACCTATGCTGTGTGAAGCAAAAGCAGGCCACATCTAGTAAGTAATAACTATTACTTCAATTTAAAAATAAATTTTAAGAAATATTAAAAGAGATTATGTTTACACATAAGCAAATCCTTTAACCTTTCAGGATACCCCATCTGTAAAAATGAATTGTAGATGAGGAAATGTTTTCTTGCTTTAGCCTGAGAAACACTACTTGTATTGGTTTAAATTTGGGGCTTCTGTGTTAAGTCATGTTTGAAGAAAGGATTTTGATGTAAAGGATTTGATGTAAAACCATCACACCATATAATCCATCTCCCAGCTACCTGCCCTCCGAAGAAGAACACTCAGCCCTCCAGCTTTGCCCTAGAAGGCCCCATCAGGAAGCTTTCTCTTCCCCTCATCATTTCCCAGTCTTTCCCTTCACTCTCCCGTGTCTCTGGGGCCTGATCCTGCCCCTGCTCTCTGGAACTGGGACCATTTATTCAGCAAGTATGTATTGAGCAGCTACTATGTGCCAGTCATTCTCCTAGAAACCAGGTATATATCAGTGAGCAAAACAAAGATCCTTGTGCAGCTCTCATTGCAGCAGGTAGAAATGGACAATAAATAATAAACTTAGAATATAAGAAAGTTACAGAGTACATCAGATGCTAATAAGTGCTATGAGAGGAAGCAAAAGTCAAGCAGGGCAGGAGATCGGGAGATAAAGAGTCACATTAAGAAGCAGGAGTCTCAGCCCCATGTCTTTGGTTCCATGTAAGAAATCTACCTAATCCAGCCTGGCCTTTTACACGCTATCCTATGGTCAGAGTTCTTAGAGGGTGTGATACAAACTGTTAGCCCTCAATAAATATCCATTCTTGTTATTTCCCAGGCTCCCCTGCAGTTAGATCAGGACCGTGTGACTCATGCTGGCCAATGATACGTGAGAGAAATAGGTAGTTAAAAGTCAGTTTTTCTCTTTCATCTCATCCTTACTGTGATGTGCTGACCTTAGAGGCCATTAGTCTAGGCACCGTGGCCACCAGATGGAGAAGGCCACCCAGCCTGCATCAGAACACACAAGCAAGAAATAAACTTTCACTGTTTCTGCCACTACGATTTCTGGATTGTCTGTAACTGCATCATAGGGTAGGCTATCTGTACCAATAGCTACAAAAGAAAGTGAACTGGTTATTATAACAACCACTTTCTGCTTTTTGATGGTAAATAAAACTAAAAATCAAGAATTTTTACTTCCTCATAGATTGACAGAGATTTAAAGGTACAATTCCAGCAGGAAAGAAATAAATAACGGTAAATTACATTGATGTTGCCCTTTTAGGACTCCATAAATACTCTACAAGGTACTTTAAGCAAGTATTTTAATTCATGAACACAATTTACTTTTCTTGGATTCACATAACAGTAAAATCTCATTGAAAAAATTACTTAGTAGAAAATGAGTAATTTGTTTTTAATCTAATCAAAATATTTCTTGGGCCATTCAAAGTTTCCTGGCTATTTCCCTGACTTAAATCTCAAACTGGAGGAATATTTTTTTCTACAAACATTTGCTATAACAGCACTCTTTTAAGAGAGATTAAAATATCAACAGAATTCAGAGGACGTTTACAAGTAAATGCAAAGCACAGGCAACATAAACTCTGCGCTGTGCATTGGAGAAACTCAGTAATGTAAATTTATCTGTGATTTAACTCAAGGGACATGCTAAGACCCTTGTCCAGATTTTCCTCTGGTGGACTCCAAAGAAAACACATTGGAAAATGGTCTCAAACTCATAAAGATTCATTAACAAATAAAACCAAGCTATATGTAAACACTGATATTCAAAGCCAGGCATACAAGTGTGTAAAGCGAGAGACAATGGAGAAATGGTAGGAAGCCCCCAGAGATTTTCCCACAGCCTGTCATGGTGCCTGCTGTCCTACCATTAATGACACTTTCCTTGGACTCTTGAAGGATTTTGTTTTTCTGTAACAGCTTTAACAGGAAAACAAAACAAAACAAACAAACAAACAATGTGACATAGCTGGAACAGAACAGGCAGGAGCAACTCCGTGCTGAGGAGCAGGGACTCAGTGGGATGGTGTGAAGATGGTGATAACAAAACCCGGTCCAAAATAAGGGACAACAGCTGAATGACTGACTAGTCAGAATGTTCTTTTTAAACGCCTACTATCTTCAAGACATATGCCAGGCACTATGAAGGATACAGAAGTAGATGAGGCAGGATTACTGTCTTCACAAGTCTACAGTCTAGCGTTTGATCTGGTTGAGGAGTCAGAGAATGGAGGGATGGGTAGGCCTACAGCTAGAACCCAAATTGTGTCCTGTATTCCTCCTCAGAGAGTACACCCAGGGTAGTGGGGAGGCCATGGTAAGGCAAGTTAGGGTGCTGTGGGACTAGAGGGAACGCGATCTAGAGAAGAAGAGATAAGGATGAAATGAATGATGAACTGATAAAGTTATTATCCCTTGGTAAATACTTTTACTCATTAGCATGAGAAGAGATTACAGGCTTTGGTTCCTGGAAAACTTTATGTTCTTTCATGAAAAATTGCATTTCAGATAATTGGTTTATTACTATTTTTGTTACAAAAGCTTTTTGATTTTAAAATTTGTGTTAGTCTATTGTAAACACTCACCATCAAACTCCGCAAGTCTGCTAATGTCTTCTCCAAGTGCTGAGGTAACTGATAGTGCATGGCGAACTTTAAGGTTCGTTTCCCTGGGAAATTAATTGACATGACATGAATCTTTATAAGAAACAGCCCAACGGCATCTTACACAAAGCAATCCAGCAGGTGAAGCACATGCAAAATCCAACACGAGATTGGAGAAACTCCCTTTGAATGTCATTCACATCTCTCGCACTGTCTCAGGAAAGCGGACGGGGCTTTGCAGGCTCCTAAGAATTGGCATTCCACCCACAGCATGTCTGTATAACAACACAGTGATCTGTTTTGCTATTTGAAAGAACAGAGGACATAATAAATGTGGTTTCATCCGAATCTACTCAGACATCACGCGTGAGTTACAAAACACATTAGGAACGGGACACAACTGCCAAATAAAGGAGGCCAGTGTGACTCCAGAGTCTGCTATCTACATAAGAGTTTTCCTTGCAAAAGGAAAGAAAAGTCATGGCTAATTTCACAGTAGCTGAAATTTAAATGGGAAAAGGAATACAGCTTTCTTTTTCTTGGGAAATCAAGCCAAGAATGCCATGAGTCTAAAATCAAATAACCAAACAGGAACTCAGCAGGTCACAGTACGCTGGTCATCTTCTTCCAGGCGGGACCACACGTACAGTGGACAGAGGGCTGATCTCTGGCGTTCAAGAAATGACCAACAGTGAAGAGTCTCTGACTGTCACTCACATCTGTATTTAAGCCTGCCATGCCAGCTTTCTCACCAAGTCCAGTCAAATTCTCTCCTACTATAGTTTAAGATTGTCTGTCAGAATGCTGTCTTTTATGAATATGTTGAGTAGTGGGTTCATTCAGTCAACAAATATTAATTGAATATATACCATGAAAATCAATGCTGCCCCACAAGGGTGATTGCCCTCTTGAGGGAAACAAGTGGTAGGTGAAAAAAGCAAATTATCACCTTTTGTAAGTACATGTGACACTATGGAGTAATAGAATTTAGGGAACCGAGAAGTAGATGCCTGCAAAGGCATGCAATCTAAACTTCCCATAAATGAGCTTCGCAATGATGTTGAGGTAATATGAACCCAACTCAAGGAATGCCCACTGGTAAAACAGAATTCTGTAGGAAAGTTGTGTATATAATATAGTTGAAGTTACTTTAAGTAACTTAAGTTTAAGTTACTTTGTTTAAAAGTAATCCCATTGATCAAAATGTATTAATTCCCTGGAGGCAGAGATGAGTAGAGACTGAGATAGTAAAGAACTTCATAGTTGAGGCAGAAATTCAGCTGGGATTGATGGACAAGAGTGAGATAGTGGTGCTGAGTCTAAGGACTAACATGTCCATTCATTTAAACAATTTTTCAAATGCTAGAAACAGTCGGTCACACCAACCAGGCCAGAGAGTCCTCATTTCTTTATCCTACTCAATACATCATGTCATTCATCAAAGTTTTTCACCATTGTAGGTTACTTCCTCAGGATTCTCTCCAATGTCTCACTTTCACCTTCAGATATAGAAACTAAATGGGAAAAATAGTCACACGTGTGCCTTATAATAATTCTCTAAGACTCTGAATTAATACCTTCATCGTTGTACCATATTCTTCCCTAATCTGCCTCAGTATCTTGATAAACTTCAAAATAATTTTCAGCATGTGAAACAAGACAGAAAGATCCTGGGTACCTTTATTTGATTTCCACTAATGGTAAAATGGTGCAAAAACTGAATCACAATATGACCACCAGGATACTGACATTGACACAGTCAAGGTATATAGAATCTCCATCACTCTACGGATTCCTTGGGTTGCCCATTGCAGGCACACCCACTTCCTTATATCCACCAACCCACCTTGAACTCCTGGCAAGCCCTACTCTGCTGTCCATTTCTATAATTTTGCCATTTCAAGAATGTTATGTAAATAGAATAATACAGTATGTGATCTTTTCAAAGTAGCTTTTTTCACCCAACATAGTTCTCTGAAGTTTTATTCAGGTTGTTGCATGTATTAATAGTCCCTTCCTTTTTATTGTTCAGTATTATTCTATGATATGGATATACCACAGCTTGTTCAGTCATTCACATGCTGAACAGCATATAAGTGGTTTCTAATTTGGGGATGTATAAATAAAACTGCCATAAACATCTGTGTATAAATTTTCATGGAAACATAAGTCTTCATTTCTCTGGGATAAATCCCCAGAAATGAAATTGCTGGGTTGTATGGTAGTTGCATGTTTAGTTTTTAAGAAACTGCCAAACCTTTTTCCAGAGTGATGGTAGCATTTTACATTTCCATCAGCAATGTATGAGTGATCCTGTTTCTCTATACCCTTGCCTGCATTTGGGGTTGTCACTATTTTTTAATTGAGCCACTCTGATAGGTATGTGGTGATATTATATTGTGGTTTCAATTTTAATTTCCCTTTTGGTTAACGATGTTGAATATCTTTTCACTGGCTTATTTGCCATTAGTATGTCATCTTTGATAAAATGTTTCTTCATATCATTTGTCACTTTTCTAATTAAATTATTTTATTTTTTTACTATTCAGTTTTGAGTATTTTTCACATGTTAAAGATACGAGTGCTTTGTCAGATAGATAGTTTGAAAATATTTTCTTCTAGTCTGTAACTTATTTTTTTCATCCTCTTAACTGGGCATTTGCAAAGTAAAAGCTTTTAATTTAATGAAGCCCAGTTCAGCAAATTTTCCTTTTATGGGTCATGAATTTTGTGTTAAGTCTAAGAACACTGACTAGCCCTAGATCATAAAGATTTTTCTCCTATTTTTTTCTAAACATTTTATAGTTTTATGTTGTACATTTGAATTCAATTTTCCTATAATTACATGGCTATTCAAATTATCTATTTCATACTGGATGAGTTATGATAGCTTGTTTTCTGAGAAAGTGGCCCATTTTACCTAGTATTAAATTTACATGAATAGAGTTGTTTGTAGTATTTCCTTATCCTTCTAATGTCTACAGGACCTGTCTTATCCCCTGGTTCATTCATGGTACTGTAAATTTGTGTCTTCTCTTTTTTCTTTTCTCAGTCTTGCTAAAGTTTTGTAAATTTCCTTGATGTTTTTTTAAAAAAATAGCTTTTTGGTTCATTGATTATCTCTATTGTTTTCTTCTTTTCAAGTTCATTCATTTCTGCTCTTGTTTTTGTTTTTATTTCTTTCCTTCTGCTAGCTTTAGATTTATTCTGGTATTTTCTATGTTCTTGAGATGGTACTGATTTGGGACTTTTTCTCTTTCAGTTGTATGCATTTATTGCTGTAAGTTTTTTCTCTCAGCACTATTTTAGCTTCTGACCAAACTAGGGGTAGGATCACACAGGCCAAACTCTATTTGACTATCTCTAAGACAATAACTTAGGAGGCAGTGTTTAAAACCACGGACTCCTTTGTCACACTGCCAGGTGCAAGTCCTACCTCCACTCTTTAGAACTTGGAGACTAGTTATTTATTTAGTCTCTTTAAGACTTGGTTTCTTCATTGTACAATGGGGCATATATATATAGTACCTATTTCAGGATTAAATGATAAAATCCACCTATAAAACATACATGGTATCTTTAAAATGTAAGCATTCACTAAATGTTCTTATGCCAAACAGACAAATCGAATCAATGAAAAAGAACCACTTTATATCAATGTCAAAGCTGCCTTAGACTCTATTTCTCTTTTTTTCCCTCTATGTCATCATTGGGCCCAGTTCCAAAAGATTGCCTTCTGCAGTGGCATTAGTCCTCCTTCCTCAGGAGAGCTGGACTACTACTAGCTCTCGTTTTCCTTGGAGAATCACTTGAAATTAAAAGCAAGCAAACCAAGCCCAAAAAGAACCCTTCTAAGGAATCTCAGTGAAGAGTCCGCTGTAGGATGTTATTTACATACACATGCTTGGTTCACTGTTTCCAAAAGAAAATAAAATCAAGAGAAAATATAGAGCTTTCAAAAAAAAAACTGCAAAGTAATTAGCAAATGAATTTGAAATTTAGACTCTTTCTTCCAAGAAAATAAAACAAAAAATAAAGATTAAGATTTAAGTCCTGTTCCTAAAACTATTAGTCTTAAATAAATTTAAAAAACAATCTTATTATTATTCTAACTTTAATAACTTACCCATCAAGCTCAGCAGTTTCAATGTAACAAAGACCATGTGGCTCACTGCTTGATAGGAGAAGCAGGTCGGCCTGTTTTTAAAAGCAGGATAGAGAGTACTTGAGAAGGGAAGACTGGTTCAGAGTCTTCCATGCTGTGTCATCCCTCTACTACTAATGAGCCAGGTGAGCCTTAGGAAAAAAATGAGAGAGGTGAAATCCTGTTCCACCTCTCTGGTCTATGCCCTGAATCAAACCCTTCCTCTATCTACCTGTTCTTGCTTTGCATACGCTTGACCATCGGAACATAAGCAAGGGCAGGGGGTATCAAAACAACTAAATAGCCACTCCATTCACTCTTTTTGCAAGAAATATATAAAATTTGGTTTTCTTGCTTGGATAATTACTGATGACAAACATAAAACTTTCCCCAATAAATTAGATAAATGGAAATATTTATATTCGTATACTTTAATTCCTTTATATTATCAGTTAAGAGCAGGGGGGCAGACAAAGAGATGAGGAAAGACAGAAGTGAAATAAATGGATGAATTTGAAAACAAAAGAGAAACTAAGTCAGGCAAGGAAGTTTTAAAAAGAGAGAAAGGTTAAAAGAAAAACAAAATCAGATAATTCAGAAAAAAGAAAAAGGTGGTGGGGTATAAGGAAGAAGAGAGAGAAAATAAAGCAGGCACTAAGCAAAAGGGAAAGATAGAATAGAACATTTGATAAAAGATGGTGGAAAACACTCAGAGAATAAGTAGTTGGTCTCTCACAGAGGTAAATCATTCTATGTGGCTGTCCATTGGGCTTCGGAAATAACCTGTCACGACTGAGTTTTAAAATTCTGGTACCTTTCTACATTGGGAAGCTGTTTATTTTCTTTTAAGTTTCAAATTTTATATTAAAATAAGGGGTTTTGTTTCCACATCTTAGCTATTGTAAATAATGTTGCAATGAACATAGGGGTGCATATATCTTTTTGAATTAGGTAGTATTTTTGTTTTCTTTGGATAAATACTCAGAAGTGGAATTGTTGGTCCATCAACAGATAAATGGATAAAGAAGATGTGAATATATCTTCTTTACACATACATAAAACACACTCACACACCATGGAATATTATTCAGCCATGAAAAAAAATAAAATCTTCCATTTGTGACAAAATGGATGGACCTACAGTATATTACACTAAGTGAAATAAGTCAGACAGAAAAAGCCAAATACTGTATGATTCCATTTACATGTAGAATCTAAAAATTAAATAAACAAAACAAAACAGAAACAGACTCATAGATACTGAGAACAAACTGATGGTGGCCAGCGGGGAGGGTTGTGGGGAGATGGATAAAAAGGTGAAGGGAAGAAGAAGTACAAACTTCTAGTTATGAAATAAGTAAGTCAGTCACAAGGATAATGTACAGCAAAGGGAACATCGTCAATAATACATTTTTGCAGTGACAGATGGTTACTAGACATATCATGATGACTACATCATAAGGTAAATAAATGTAGAATCATTATGTCACACACCAGAAACTAATATAATATTGTGTGTCAACTATACTTTAGTGGGAAATAAATAATAATGAATAAAATAAGGATTCTTCTCTTGAAATTCTGAAGGATTTGAATGCCTAAAAAGAACTGACTCAAATTTTAGCAATTTACTTGACACAGCCTAACAATTTTCTAGCTACACCTGAATGTACAATCAGTGTTCCAAATCTGTGACATTTTCTTACCTTTGTGTTTAAAAATATTAGAATTGTGCCATTCTCAAGTCCTGACACTTAAATTTGGAATCAATCCGTTCTTTTCATTGTCTCAAGCTTTTAAATTTCTAGCTCAAAAATAGACAGCATGTGTGTATGTGCTTGTGTTGTCTAAATTCTGATAAAACAGGGTCTAGGAAGAAAAGCAACTCTAGGTATAAACAGGCATCTTTCTCTATATTTCATAATTATTTTCAATCACAAATGATAATAATAAGAGTATTCTGGATATTGTTTAAAATGATCCTTCTAAGCTTGGGGAAGGACAGGAATAGGCCCAAGCAGCGTAAAGTTCTATTACTATCATATTCATTGAAACTGAAAATGAGAAGTAAAACTAAGGTGAATTTTCAAAAACTTTTTTCCTTTAAAATCATGATGGGTAATTTTGGCTCAAGAGAGGTATACACTCAAAAAAAAGGGGGAGAGTGGTATACACTCTTCACACGTTCTCTCTATGGGGGGGATGCTTAGTTTACATGGTGACAAGTCAGAAAATAAACTTTTGCCATGACAGGCCTCTGTGACTCATCCACAGGTAAAGAGGAGCCTTGATAAGGCAAACCCATTTATTCCTCAGACCAAGGATGATTATTGGAACCCACAGCGGGGGCAGGCAAAGTCATTAATTCCAACCAAAATCATGTTCCTCACATCCCCGTCTGTGCTTTCTTCTCTTAGTCACAGGGGCTGCGTCCAGTGGGAGTATGCTTAGAGAAAAATACGTTGAGATGGACAAAAATCAGAATAAAGTCACGAAATTGTGTGAGATTGTAGGTATTATTTTTATTTAAAATTTAAATTTTATGTCCCAAAAATGTATGTTGTGCAACAATATGTACTAGATATATTATTATTTTTGTTTATTATAATTAAATTGATTTGACAAAAAGATGGTTAAAAGAAGAGAAGGGAGGAGAATAATAATGAACCTCCTATCATTTACTCATGGATAGGCCCTGTCCTTGTTTAAAACAAAATCCTTGCTTATGTGTTTCACCCTCACAATTAGAAAATTGTTCATAAACAGAACATTGGTCATTTATGTTTTTTCATATAGAAGAAGTAAGAAGTTTCTTCTTCATACAGTTCAGATCAATGTTTAAAAAATCTTCTTTCTCTGAAAATGTTCAACATTCTACTGTCTCACTTATTTTTTAAAAGGAGGGTTTATTTATAGAAACTATAATGAAATGAGTAACTCTGATTTGAAACTATAAAACTTCACATAACATGAGGACAATTAGACCCAAGGTGGCCCCTCTGCACGGATGTCCAAGAAGGGTGTGGAAACGACTAGATGAGACCCCCTAAGGGGCCCAGCAGAGCCAAAGCCTACCCTTGCCAGGACTGGAGTTTAGGTCAGATTAGTCTTCTACCAGGGGTGTCCAACCTGCAGCCTGCAGGCTGCATGCGTCCCAGGATGGCCGTGAATGCAGCCCAACACAAAATTGTCAATTTACTTAAAACATCATGAGATTTTTGTGTGTGTGATTACACGTCACAATGTATTTAATGCGTGGCCCAAGACAACTCTGCTTCTAGTGTGGCCCAGAGATGCTGAAAGGTCGGACAGCCCTGTAGCCATTTCATTTACTATGCAAAGTAAAACCCTCATAGATAGGATTTTAATGATTCACAACAGTCAGTAGAAATTTTCTGATTCTGATAATTCAGGAGAGAGCACACGTTTTCTCTTCCTCTCACCTTTTTCTCAAATATATGCAAATTAGCAGGACTAAGTCCATTACTGAGGGATGATACTCAACTTACGGGAGGACAAACCATTTTTAAAGTACTCTGGAGCATTTTAAATGCTTTTATTTACATCGAAAAACTATAAATCTTTGTATCTATTAATTTAATGCATCCCAGAGGAGATAGACACAGTGATGATCACTCGGCCTTTAGATAAAGTTACCATGTTATTGAAAGTAGTTACATATTATTTGGACTATAAGACACACTCCCCCCCACCACCAAATTTGGGAGGAATGGGGGGTGCGTCTTATAGTCCAAATGTAGCTTTACCTGGCTTGCTAGCGGGGGCGGGGGGGAGCCTATGTTATTTATGTTATTAAATATTTTACCATATTTTTTGGTTCAAAATTTTTTTTTCTATTTTCCTCCTCTAAAACCTAGGTGCATCTTTTGGTCCGGTGCATCTTACATTCCGAAAAATTCAGTAATCAATATGTCTTTTAAAACATTTTATCATTGAGACTTCTTACAAATATATCTCAGCATTCCCTCTTTAATTACTCTGGATTAGTGTGGATTTACTAAATTTGCAAATGTAAATACTGCAGTACATATGATATTTCAGTCTGAGATACATTTTTTAAACAATGCTCCATACTCACGGCAATAAACTGGTTATTTTCTAATTTAACGATGTCTCCCACTTTAACATTCATCCATTTTTCTTTCTGCAGGCTGTGAACAAACACAAAATTAATTTTTGTCAGGAACAGAGAAGAGTCAAGGGAATGAATATATTCACAATGGAGCATCACAATGGAGGGACAAGAGAAACAGACTTGGCTCCTCTAGAATGCCCAGTTCAAAGGACCTGATATAACAAAATCTTTTACCTGAGTGGCATGGGGACTAAGGCCCAGAGAACTCAACTGATCTACCCAAGGGTGCCCAGGGCATTCGTGGTATCCCTGGGGCTAAACTCAGGATGGCTGGGTGCTCTTTCTACCACCCTACGGCGCCAGCTTTATATAGCAGCTATTAACTCTTGCTTGCATTTCCTTGGCCAGGACACTAAGAACAGGAGGGATAAATTCAGTTACTGACATTCTTTTCAAACTCTATTGGTAATAAATGCTGAAATACCACTGCCATTGTCTCAGAAGTTCGTATAACTGAAGGCAAGCAATGAACGCGGAGACGGTGGAGCAGATAGAGTGGGTGCCAGGAATAGCCAAAGTGCAGATGAGAACAACTGCAAGAGAACAAATTTGGGGAAGGACAAGAACATGGGTGACAAAATGAGCCTTGGAAAACTGAACGAGAAAGACCACCTACAAATAATCCACAGCCCTATGGCCAAGGACAGATTTGGTGGCATTCTAATGGCGAGGGCCAGCAGCTCAGAATTTAGAACAACACAGCCAAGATGCTGCACTGCTTTCCTTGAGACTCCTGTATATCGTGGAGCCCTGAGTCTATCCTTCATCAAGTTCAAAGGAGTTTATGACAAAAAGCTATGGCATCTAGTTGGTTGGACCCCTAGTGACCATTTAGGCAGACAGGCCTCCTGAAAACAGACCACCTGTAGCGATACACCATAACACTAATCATTCCTTGTGAAATTCTCCGAAGCCTCCTGAACCAGCTTTGTTTTCCAAGTTGGAAGCCTTCATCACACTTTTTGCTCGGTGATTCCCTTTTGGGAGAGAAGGCTAGGATGATAAGGCAGGTTCCCCAACAAGTTAAGGTGGGCAGGTTAATGTCATTATGCAGTTTTAAAAACAACCTAATTTACTTGTTTTATAGGCTGGAAAACAGTTTTAAATATTTATACAACTGCGAAATATGCCTCACACTATCAACCCTGCTAGGTCATTTGGCTTAAACACTCAAAAATTTTTTCTTTAATATGGATCCAAGTACATGTTGTTCTGGAAAGTATTCAATGGCAGCATTTTCATCTCCAGCCAGAATTCAATCATTTTCCCAAAGCCATACTTCTCTGCACTTTATCTAGTTCAACGGCAACAGGAGAACCTAATGAGCCTTCTAAATCTCATTTTATTTCTCCTGGGGGTACCTCCTTTGGAGCATCAGAGACACTTCTTAAGAGACAGTATCTCAGGTAAAGTTGACATGAACAGAGCAATATGGAGACTGTGTCTTTATTCATGGAAATTGCATTGCTACTGAATTGTCTGGAAATCTCTATTGAAAATGCATCTGTTTACAATAATATTGTAATAATTAACTATGTGCCGGGGTACTGGAAATATCCCGGGGAACACTTAGTAAAATATTCTGATTGTCTAACCATTATGCTGGACACGTGAAACTAATACAAAATAATATTGAATATAAACTGTAATTGAAAGATATTTTTTTAAAAAAGAAAGTGCATCTGTTTTAGGCAAAAGCTGGAATGATATTGTTTCATTTTCGAACTTGCATTCCTCCTACCTGGTCATTATAAGCTCTAGAAGGGACCACACCTTACCTCTCCCATCCAAGTGGAAAACTATAGTGAAAAGGGAACACTACAGAAGCTCTTACACTTTTTTATTCTTGTTTGTTCTATTACAGTTGTTCCAATTTTTCCCCTTTGCCCTCCTCCACCCAGCCCACCCTCCAGTGCCACAGTCAACCCCCACACTGTTGTCCATGTCCATGGGTCATTCATACATGTCGTTTGACTAGTCCCTTCCCCTTCTTTCCACCATTGCCCACCTCTTTCCTCCCCTCCAGCAGAGGTCAGTTTGCTCCATGTTTTGACAGTTAAGTTTGCACACGTAAGTAGCAATAGCCACTTTGGATGGAACAAATCAAAACCTGAATTTTCTTACTTAAATTCTAACTTGTTTTTCTCCAGTTCAGTATCATAATGTTTTCCTCTCTAAAACCAAAGCATTTGGAATGATGTTTTTAAAGGAGTGATATCAAAGAGAATTACTTGAATTAACTCAACATTTGGAAAAAAATACTAGAATAAAATCTCCTTAAGAAAAAAAAATGTGTAAAACCCCAGAGCATGTAAAGAATCCCTGACATGGAATCATCTGATATAACTGTGAACGTGATGCCCTTTAGGGACCACGCAGAGGAATGATAAAACAGGACAAATCTTCATGCCCATTCCCCTCCATCCACCTATGCCTCTACCTGTATTTTAACCTCTACTTTCCAACTTGTTAAATATTTCCAAAAGCAGAAACACACTCAAAATAACTCATTTGACAATGCTTTGCTAAGATCTGACTATTAATCTGCTCATGCCATTCAATAGTCCAAGAAAGCAGAAAGTACCTATAAGCCTA
>PVKM010017728.1:0-25646 GCA_004027735.1 Carollia perspicillata
GAAAAGGTACAGGGAATAAGTAGCATAAATAGTAGGTAGAAAATAGACAGGGGGAGGTTAAAAATGTAGAAGCCAAAGAACTTATATGTATGATCCATGAACATGAACTAAGGAGGGGAGGCAATATGGGTGGGACAGTGTGTGCAGAGCAGAGGGGAATGAAGGGGGGGGGAATGAGACAACTGTAATAACATAATCAACAAACTATACTTTTAAAAATTGTAGTTCTAGAAGGTAAGTTTATCAAACTATTATATAGTCTCAGATTTACTTTTTAAATAATTTTACAAAAACTTGATTAAATGTTTTCCCTTGGGGAAAAATACATATCATTTATCTAGAGAACTATGTTATACATTAGTGGTAAAAATTCATTCTGCTAATTAATGTATTATTTATAACTTCTTAAAATTTGACCTAATGTAAACTATGGTCTTTAAGTGATAAGATGTGTCATTGTAGGCTCATCAACTGCAACAAATATACCAGGCTAGTGTGAGATGCTGATAATGGAAGTGTCTGCACATGTGCTGGGGGGTGGGGCAAGGGATATATGGGAACTCTCTGTACTATTTTATGTACTATTATGAAAAATAGGTATGTGAATAGACATCAAATTATCTTCAATTATCTTTTTGTGCCAATTACAGTCCCAAAGTCTATGAGGAAAAAAAGGCACTGCCTAAAATTACTCTCTCAGCTACACTAATTCCTCCTACAAATTCCTTCCTACCTAGTCTTGAAATTTAGTAGCAGTTTTTGAATGCCATTACACAGATTAAAATGTGCAATGCTAATATATAATGACTTTAGAGCATTTTTCTAAAATACTGTATGTTCTCACATTTTTGTGGAATCTAACCAAAAAAAAAAGATCTAAAAAATACAGAGAATATATTGGTAGTTGCCAAAGGTATGGAGTAGGGAAGGGGGTGGTCAAGAAGTCACAAGTTACAAAATTCAGGTTATAAAATATGTTAAGTCCTAGGTATGTAATGTACCACATGGTGATGTAGTTAATAATAATGTATTGTGTATTTGAAAGTTGCTATAATAAAGTCCTTATCACAAGAAAAAACATGTATAACTATGTGTATTGATGGATGTTAATAGACTTGTTATGGTGATCATTTTGCAGTATACAAAAATATCAAATCATTATGTTGTACACCTGAAACTAATATGTGATGTCAATTACATCTCAAAATTTTAAAAAAGCAGTTTCCTCATCCTAGAAGATCCCATTGGCTAGGAAATAGACAAAAAAGTCCAGGAAGCACAGAGAGTCCCAAACAAGATAAACCCAAAGAGGCCCACACCAAGACACATCATAATTAAGATGCCAAAGGTTAAAGACAAAGAGAGAATCTTAAAAGCAGTGTGAAGAAAAAGTAGTAAATTACCTACCAGGGAGCTCCTATTAGACTATTAGCTGATTTCTCAACAGAAACTTTTCAGGCTAGAAGATATTCTCAAGAAATATTCCAAGTGATGAAAAGTAAGGACCTACAACCAAGACTACTCTACCCAGCAAAGCTATCACTTAGAAACAAAGGACAGATAAAGAGTTTTCCAGATGAGAAAAAGCTAAAGGAATTCATCACCACCAATCAGTATCATATGAAGCATAAAGGGTCTTCTTAAAGAAGGGGAAGATAAAAAATATGAACAATAAAATGTCAATAAATATATATCTATCAATAAATGAATCTGAAAAAACAAGCTAAGCAAACAAGCAGAACAGAAACAGAATCATAGATACAGAGAATGTTTGGATGGTTGACAGTTAGAAGGGGGATCAAGGGGATGGGCAAAGAAGGTGGAGGGATTAAAAAGTACAAGTTGGTAGTTACAGAATAGCCTTGAGGATATACAGTACAGCCTATGGAATAGAATAGCCAATAAATATGTATGCATGACCCATGGACATGGACAATGATGTGGAGATTGCCTGAGGGAGTGTAGGGTGCTGGGTAAGGGGATCAAAGGGGGAAAACTGGGACAACTGTAATAGCATAAGCAACAGCATATAATTTTTTAAAAGAATGAAAATCCTTGTTTATATTTATTTCTATCAACCCTTTATTTTCTAAATGAAGGTTTTTTGAGGTCAAGAAAAATTAGCTTTACATTACTGCTCTAAGTGAAAAGTGGTGAGACATCCTAAATGTTCAAAATAAGGAATGGTAAAATAAACAAGTTTTTTTAATATTTGTTAATAATGCACAGTAATTCAAATAATAATGATGAATACTAGGTATCAAAATAGATATATTATCAGGTAAGACTAAAAAGAGAAGAATACAAAATTTACATACATATAATATCACATTTATGTGCAAAATATATGAATGTGGAGAAAAGCATACATAACCTTCAAGGAGCACACTATACTTAAACACTATACTATACTAGAATATTATACTATACTAAAAATACTAATACTATACTAAGTACTATACTAAAATACTTATACTATACTAATTACAATTCTATAAGAAATACTACAAGGAGCATACTTTACTAAAAATGCATTATTTAACTGAGAATCTTGTATTTTACCTGTCAACCTTAATACTAAACAAAATGATTGCACTAATTATAAGCATTCAAAATATTTAAGTGTTATATTTAGGTAAACAAGTTTGTGTCCTAGTGGACAGGGTCAGGGTCAGTAAGAACATCACAGCTTATTGAAAAAAAGATTCCTCAAAACAACAAAATACATGTATACATGAACATTTTGAAAAGAAAATTAAAATATCAATAGATATTTTCACATTATCATTGGTTTGGAGTGAACTTCTCAGAGTTATTTTAGGAGGAAAGGTAAGTAGTTGAAAGAACAAGTATTTTTGCAGTATTTAGAGCTGAATAATGAATACAGTAATAAGCTTGAAAAAGTGCCCTACACAAATACAGTAGCTTTAATAATTGCTATTTACCAAATATTATCATAAAAGATTTTAAGAGAATTATGAAAAGTGAAAAATGACCAGTATTCAGTATATGCCATTGCATTGAATATTTGTCCTTAGATATTCTATTTGGTGTTTGATTTTAGAAATTTCCAAGGATGTGAGGCTCCTGTGATGGGCAGTTTCTCTAAGCTTCAGACACTGGTAGAAGATGTTAATAGGGACCTCAGGAAAGTACCTTCCAAAAGGTGTGAAAATACCCCTTTATAACACTTGGCTGAATTTTTCCTTAAGTGGGAATGAATAAAATTTTTAGACTTTCTCTTTTATCCCAGGCTATTGAGTTGAAGATTATTTTCTATATGGGAGCAAAATATGATATCTAGAGTTCAATGAGCTGGTTAAACCCAAGGGAGGTCTTCAGAATTGAAAATTTTCAGAAGCAGAAAGAGATGCTGACATGCTAAGTTAACTGAAAGAGTCACATGGATGTTGTTATGTGACCCATTATTTGATTACCATCTAAGGACTCTATAAAATTATTGTAGTACACAGATTTCACAGTTCTATTTGTAGATAGCAATGCAAAGGATTCGTTTGACTGGTTGTGAACATACATTTAGTTTTGGGAAACTCCCCAGCCCACAATTCACACAAACATTTACAAACTAGTCATGGCATTCCTGAAAGTAACATGCAAAGAGTGGCATTGAGTACAACTTTTTACATAAATAAGAATATATAGATCTTGTACTGATCTATATGAACTCAATGTCATAAAACAAGTTTGTGTAGAATGTCTTCCATATACTTTACTCATCATCTACATTAGCATGTCTTAAAATTTCCAAAGCCTGACAGTTAAAATATTTCTAGTTGAGACAGACAGAATATTTGCCTTTTTTTTTTTTTTTTTTTTTTTGTCTATGGGATCAAAATGCAGCATCTACTTGAAAGACCCAACTAATCTTTAAAAGGGTGGGAAGAGGCTGTGGAATCAATGTGGTTCTTTAGGTGTCAGTTGTCTCCAGGAACAACACCAGGTCCAACAGAGGGATATGAAGTTAGTGACCTCTGCTTCCAACAGATTGAATTCCATGAGAATATTCATGCTCAAATACAGCTGCTCTAATGCTGATGGATACAGAGGCTGCATTCAAAGACATTACTAAGTGCAGCATCTCCCCTTGGAGTCTCTTCTGTTAATTCAGAATACTAAGCTTTCTGTTTCTTTACCAGTTGAATAGCTAAGAGTTTATGTCATAAGCATACAGTGACAATTTTTATATTCCCTTCAGTCCCCATACACTTCTAGACACATTCCACAAAACTGACAATTATTTTTTTCCTCTGTTAAGTCCAACCTGAACTCATCCTACTTTTATAAATTATCTTTGGGACACTGTTATCACTACAACTGGCCATATCTGAAGCAGAGCTTACATAAATTGTTGATGTTGTTCACATCAACAGCCAGATGTGAACCCAAGCACTCGTTTCACAGTGTATGATCCTAAGTACTAGCAATTTGCCTCTCTGATGCCAAGCCCATGAGAGGCTCTGGGTCACAGGTGTTGTCCAAGGCTTATTCTCTTCCACATCTATTTCCTTTTTTTAAATCCTCACCCAGTGATATGTTCACTGATTTTAGAGAGAGAGTAAGGGAAACAGAAAGAGAGAGAGGGGGGAAGAAGAGAGAAACATCCATCAGTTGCCTCCTATATATGCCCCAGCTGGGGATCAAGCCCACAACCTAGCTATGTGCCCTGACTGGGAATCGAAACTGCAACCTTTTGGTGCATGGGACAATGTGACAACCAGCGGAACCAACCGGCCAGGGCACACCATCATTCATTTCCAATTGGCCTAATATAAGAACAAACTATTCTACATGCATTAGTACATTAGAAAAAATAGTAAGGGACGATCGATTAGACCTAACCTTTGGATCTCATTCAAATGCCTAACAATGCCAGAGTGTTTTATAATAGAAATAATGTACAAAGAAAATACCTTCAAGAACTACAATGAGAACTATGAAGAACACCTCATATGCCCTCATGTTACTGTAAAACAGTTTCTTTAAGGACAAATTACTTTAAGATGCAAATTCTGCTTGGGTACATTGTTCCACAATGACTTTTTAACTTAAAGAATGAGTCAAATAAAGATCATTCCTCCATTAGATCAGGTTAGTTATACCAAAAAGTGATGTAAGCCTCTTCTGACTCTGTTAAAAGAATTTACAGTTCAAGTATCTTAGATGTGATGATAGGCAGAGTAAGACTCAGGGCAGGAAACATAAACACTATTCTACAGGATAATTTTTCATTGTGTGAAAACAATTGAATTGTGTGAAAACAATTGAAGTACATATAGTCTATCCCTAGAGAAAATTGTTTCCTGTCTTATATTTACATAACTGTAGTTTGCCTTGCAGAACCAAGCTATATGAATTGGAAGTGAGGAGGAGCTAGAATAGTTGAATCTACATTCTGATTCATAACAATAATAAAAAAGATAAAACGAATATTTCTTTGGGTGGATGTGGAAAGCAATAGAGCAAACATTGGCAGTAGATTACAAATAAATAAGTTATTATGGGTCAATTAAAAATTATCAACTGATAACTGCCTTTGCTTAATTAACTATGTTTTGAAAGACTGCATTTGTGTCTTTCTCTCCTAAAAGCTAATTTCCCTTCTATGGTTTACATTAACAATAAAATATGAAGGTAGCAGGTATGCAGAATCGAGAGAAGACAACCAAACTTGGTTTTTGAATGTAAATGCAGCCTTTGAACCACCTGGATGTAGTTGAATTTGGTTCTACATTACAAACATATCTAAATACTGTGGCTGGTCATGGCCAATGCCAGATCACACCAGTGGAATAAATGTAGGAGGTGACATTTTCAAAACAACTTTTACTTCTGTGGTTTAAAGTATTAGTTTCAGAATTTCTTGCAATAGATAAACAACTGTATAAATGTGAATATAATGGAAAGTCACCCACAGCCTGGAATTATTAACTAGTTGATAATTCATAAAATCACAGTGGTTTTGCTATCAAAATAGAAGTTTCAAAGTTGGTTTTCCTCCATATTATCATTTAGAATTATTATCAGATATTCAGGATATTCAGACTTCATCCAACAGAACCTGTCAGAATTGTATAGGGCACTAAGTTCCCTAAGTATGTGTCATGTTGCAGCCATAGTGCTAATTAACACTGAAGACCTAGCTGTACTTAAAACGACCACCAGCCACCATACTACCTACCTAGAATTACTCTAAATCGCACTTGGTTAATAAATCACCCAGCCTCCTTTTAAATGTCACATCTGTTACAATGTACCAACAATATCATACCATCATGAACCAAGGGCAGATTCAGTGGCATTCTTTTTTTATGAAAAGTACCACAAAATAGGTTGTACTCAAAAGGACAAGTTTTGTTGTTTTACATTCATAACTAAGCTTTCTTTGGTGCATTGTTCAAATCCTGAGGAAAGTTAGGTACTTCATCATTTAAGCAGGATAAATACACAAATTTGTACCTACTTCCTGGTTCCCAACCAGAAAATTGGCAGAAAGAAAACAACGCAACACTTTTCGTGGAGTATCTACTATGTTAGGTGATAAACGGGTAAGGGAGAACGGGTGGGGGGTGTGGCTATCAAATAAGAAAATAATCATCTGATTCAACCCACTGTTCATTTAAAAAACTGCTAAGCATCCAGTGACCCCAAAACCTTAAAAAAACCCTTCAAAGACATTATCAGAAATTTATTGTGAATTTAGTTATCCAGATCATATTGAAATTTAATGACACATCTTTATAACCATGACTACAGGCTCTAAAGATGTTCACATAAATATAAATCAAATACCTATCTCTGCAAGGCCATGTTACTATTTCTATTGCATCTATAGTCTTGGCACTTGTTGTCAGAAAGAGAATATAACTTTTCTGTTCATAATTTGCTTGCATTTTATAAAATAACAAATATATGCAAAATAAATAACATTTTATTGTGAACAATTTGTGTTTATGACAAATATAAAATTCAGTAAAACATGTTAACTCAATTCTTTTCCATTAATCAATAAAGTTGATGGAATGTTATTTTATTTTCCCGTGTCTTAGGAATTTGGCTTACTTAATAATTGCTTGTGCTCCCCAACATTCTCAAATATTTTTTGGCAGGTCTTTCCACTGAGTTACAAAAGATTTTACAGTATAAAATTTCAAAGTCTACTCTGATATCAAATGTGGTTAAGAAATTCTGCTCGACTACCAATTTCAATTATAATATAAGTTAAATGTACAAACTTTATTATAAAATCATACATCAAATGAGAATATTTCCTTCAATCTCATTAAAGACTTCTCAACCTTTCCAGTACCAGATAGAAATTGTCAATCTTCACCTTCCAAAAGCTCTGATTTAAACAATTAGCCATAACTTCTCTGTTTACCTCCAACAGCAGATGCAAATGGAAACGAAAACCAATACTAACAATTTTTTTTCACAAGTTTTTTCTGAAAAACTAAAATTATAATTTTCCTTCTCTAAATCTTCACCCAAGAACAAACATTCACATGCAACTTTCATCTCTATATTAGACCCTTTATTTTAGATAAAATGTCATGTGAATTTGTCGCACTACCACATAAGAAACTAACCAAAGTTCTGAAATAAGTTTTTCAAAATAATTATTTACAAGTAGATTTTAAATGAGGTGAAATTCATATTGCATTAGTGAGGAGAGAAAAATTCAGAGAATTTGTCCATGAATTCAGCAAGATTTGTCTATGAGGTACTTTGATTAAATTTTATTCATCCAAGTCCAGCTAGAATGGTTAGAATTATACTAAGCTGATAGTTTGACTTTATCAATTTCTTTTTATTGTATTTTTCCCATTACCATTTATCCCTCCATAATCCCATTCCCTCCAATCACCTTTTTTCTTTTTGATAGATCTTTCCACCCTCTAACATTCCCACAGTCAGCCTGCTCTCTATCTTTGAAGCTGTCTTTAATTTGCCTGTTCAGTTTGTTCATTAGATACCACATATGAGTGAAATCATGTGGTATTTGTCTTTCTTTGGCTGGCTTATTTCACTTAGCATAATGTTCTACAGGACCATCCATGCTGTCTCAAAGGGTAAAATTTTCTTCTTTTTATGTCCATGTAGTATGCCATTATGTAAATGTCCCACCGTTGTTTTATCTACTCAACTGCTGATGGACAGTTGGGCTGCTTCCATATCTTAGAAATTGTAAATAATGATGCAATGAACATAGAGGTGCTTATATTCTTTCAAATTAGTGTTTTGCATTTCTTCAGATAAATTCCCAAAAGTGGAAATGCTGGGCCATAAAGCAGCTCCATTTTTATTTTTTTTTTAGGTATCTCCATACTGCTTTCCACAGTGGCTACACCAATCTGCATTCCCCCCAACAGTGCAAAAATGGTTCCCCTTTCTTCACATCCTTGCCAACTTTTTTGTTTGTTGATTTATCGATGATAGCCACTCTGAGAAGTGTAAAGTAATATTTCATGTGGTTTTAATTTGCATTTTCCTGATTAGTGATGTTGAGCATATTTTCATATGTCTATTGACCATGTGTATGTCCTCTTTGGAGAAGTGTCTATTCAGGTCCTTTGATGATTTTTTAAAATTTGATTGTTATTTTGGTCTGGAGTTTTATAAGTTTATTTTATAAATTTTGAACACTAACCCCTTACCAGATGTATTGGTGAGTATGTGCTCCCATTCAGTGGGTTGTCTTTTAATTTTGTTCATGGTTACCTTTGCTGTGTGAAAGCTTTTTAGTTTTATATAGTCCCATTTGTTTCTTTTTTGTTTGTTTCTCTTGCCTGAGGAGATACATTAGATAAAATATTGCTATGAGCAATGTCTGAGATTTTACTACCTATGTTTTCTTCTGGGATTTTTATGGTTTCTGGTCTAACATTTAAGTCTTTAATTCATTTTGAATTTACTCTTGTGTGTGGCATAAGGAGGTGGTCTAGTTTCATCCTACTGCACATATCTGTCTAGTTTTCTTAACACCATTTATTGAATAAACATCTTTAGTCCACTGTATGTGCTTGCTTCCTCATTAATTTTAGAGTTAATATTAACTCTAAAGGTGTGGGTTTATTTCTGGGCTCTCTATTCTGTTGCTTTGATCTACATATCTGTTTTTATGCCAATACGATGCTGTTTTGATTACTATGGCTTCGTAGTATAGTTTGACAGTAAGTAGAATAATTCCTCCAACTTTGTTCTTCTTTCTCAAAGTTGTTTCTTTTTGGGGACATTAGTGGTTCCATATAAGTTTTTGAATTATTTGTTCTAGTTCTGTGAAATATGTAATTGGTATCATGATAGGAACTGAGTTGAAACTATAGATGGCTTAGGGTAGTATGGACATTTTAATGATGTTCATTCTACCCATATATGAACACAGTATGCACTTCTACTTATTTGTATCTTCTTTAATTTTTTTCTTCAGTGTCTTATTATTTTCCAAGTACAAATCTTTTATATACTTGGTTAGATTTGTTACAAGCCTTTTTTTTTAAAGCAATATAAATTGGATTGTTTTCTTAATTTGCCTTTCTGATAATTAACTACTGACTTAAAAAATGAAACTGACTTCTGAATTTTTGTATCCTGCTACTTTACTGAATTCATTTATCAGTTCTAGTTGTTTCCTGATAGAATATTCAGTGGTCTCTACATACAGTATCATGTCATCTGCAAATAAAGTTTTAATTCTTCCTTTCCAATTTGGATGTCTTTTATTTATTCTTGTTGTCCAATTGCTATGGTTAGCACTTCCAGTACTACATTGAATAAAAGAGGTGAAAGCAGACATCCCTGTCTTGCTCCCTATCTTAAGGGGAATGCTTGTAGTTTTTGCCCATTGAGTATGGTGCTGGCAGTGGGTTTTTCATATATTACCTTTATTATGTTTAGATTTATTCCCTCTATTCCCACTTTGATGAAAGTTTTTATCATAAACTGCTGGTGAGTTTTATCAAATACTTTTCCTGCTTCTATTAATGTGATCATGTGGTTTTTATACTTCATTTTATTTATGTGATGTATCACATGTACTGATTTTTTAATGTTGCACCAACCTTGTGTTCTCAGAATAAATCCCAATTAATCATGGTGTATGACCTTTTTTATTTACTTCTGTGTTTGGTATGCTAGTATTTTGTTGAGAATTTTAGCATCTGTGTTCATCAGGGATATTGGTCTATAATTTTCTTTCTTTGTAGTGTCTCTATCTAGTTTTGGAATTAGGATAATACTGACTTCATAAAATAAGCTTGGGAGTCTTCCCTCTTCCTGAAATTTTTGGAATACTTTAAGAAGGACAGGTGTTTGTTCTTCTCTGCATGCTTGGTAAAATTCACCCAGAAGCCATATAGTCCAGCTCTTTTGATTTGGGGGGAGGTTTTTTACTGGTTCAATTTCTATAGGTATAATCTCTCTATTCATATTCTCTGGTTCTTTCTGATTTAGTTTTGGAAAACTGTATGTTCCTAGGAATTTATCCATTTCATCCAGGTTGTCCAGTTTGTTGGTATATACTCGTTTGTAATATTTCCTTATAATCCTTTGTATTTCTTTGGTGTCAGTTGTTATTTCTTCTCTTTCATGTCTGATTTTATTAATTTGGGTCCACTCTCTTTTTTTCTTAGACCAGACTCAGCCTTTTTTTTCTTTAACCAGACTCAGAGTCTGGTTAAAGATTTATGAATCTTGTCTGTCTTTTCAAAGGACTGCCTCTTGGATTTGTGGATATTTTGTCCCATTTTTTTACACTCTATTTCCTTTACTTCTACTCTAATCTTTATTATTTTCTTCCTTCTACTCACCTTTGGCTTTGTTTATTGTTTCCTTTCAAGTTTATTTAAGTGTAAAGTTAGATTGTTTATCTGAGCTTTTTCTTGTTTCTTAAGATAGACCTATAATGCCATGAATTTCCATCTTAGATCTGTATTCCCTGTGCCCCACAGCTTTCAGGCTGCTGTGTTCTCATTTTCAGTTGTTTCAAGGTATCTTTTCATTTCCTTCTTGATCGAATTGTGGGCACATTCATTGTTTAATAACATGTTATTTAGATTCCATGTCTTTGTGTATTTTTCAGTTTCCTGCTTGTGATTGATTTCTAGTTTCATAGCATTCTGGTCAGAGAAAATGCTTGATATGATTTCAATCTTCTTAAATTTATTGATACTTATTTTGTGTTCTAACATGTGGTCTATCCTAGAAAATATTCCATGTGCATTTGAAAAGAATGTATATTCTTCTGCTTTGGGATGAAATGTTTTGCAGACTTTAACTAAGTCCATTTGATCTAGTGTGTCATTTAAGGCTGCTGTCTGGAAGATTTATCTATTGAAGTGAATTGGGTGTTAAAATCCCCTATTATGATTCTGTTTCTGACAATCTCTCCTTTTAAGCCCATCCATATTTGCTTTTCATATATAGGTTCTCCTGTGTTGGGTGCATAAATGTTTACTAGGGTTATATCCTCTTGTTGGATTGTTCCCTTTATTATTATGTAGTGTCCTGTGGCTCTTACTATAGCATTGGTTTTAACGTCTATTTTGTCAGACATAGCTTTGCTACCCAGCTTTTTTTCCCTTTCCATTTGCATGAAATATCTTTTTCCATCCTTTTACTTTTAGTCTGTGTGTATCTTTCATTTTGAGGTGGGTCTCTTGGCAACAGAATATATATGGGTCTTGTTTTCTTACTCATTCAGCTACCTTATGTCTTATGATTATAGCATATAAGCCATTTACATTTAAAGTGATTATTGATAGATATATATTTATCACCATTTTATTTTAAACTATTTCCTCATTTTTTTTCTTTTTCTTCTTAAAGCAAGACTTTTAACATTTATTGCAGTACCAATATGGTGTTAACAAACTCCTTTAGCATTTTCTTGTCTGGAAAGCTCTTTATTTCTCCTTCAATTATAAATGATACCCTTGCTAGGTAAAGTGGCCTTGGTTGTAGGGCCTTATTTTTCATCAATTTGAATATTTCATGCTAATCTTTTCTAGCCAGAAATGTTTCTATTGAGAAATCAGCTGATGTTCTAATGGGAGCTCTCTTGAAAGCAACTAACTGCTTTTCTCTTGCAGCTTTTAAGTCTTGTCCTTATCTTTAAACTTTGCCATTTTAATTTTAATGTGTCTGGGTGTAGACTCCTTTGGGTTCATCTTGTTTAGAGCTCTCTGTGCTTTCTGGATTTCTGTATCTTTTTCCTTCACTAAATTAGGGACATTTTTGGTCAAGAATCTATATCTTCAAATAGGTTCTTGACCCTTTGCTCACTCTCTTCTGGTATTTCCATGATGCAGATATTATTATGCTTCATGTTGTCCCAAAGGTTTCTTAAATTCACCTCATTCTTTTTAATTCTTTTTCTTTTTGCTGTTCTGCTTGGATTTTTTCCTACCTTGTTTCCAAATTGTTAATTCAATCCTCTTCTTCATCTACCTTGTTGTTTATTCCTTCCAGTGTATTATTTATTTCATTATTGCATTCTTTATTTTTGACTGGTTCTTTTATATATTTTCTATGTCTTTTCTCATGCTGTTGAGTATCCACATAATCATTACTCTAAAGTCTGTATCTGATAAATTGCTTGCCTCCATTTCATGTAGCTCTTCTTCTGAGGAGTTATCTTGTTCTTTTATTTGGGGTCTGTTTCTTTGTCTTTTCATTTTGGCTGACTCCATGTTTGTTTTTATGTATTATGTAGATCCACAAAGAGTTTTGTTCAGACCTATGTCAGAGTGGTCCTGGACAACCTGTTTGGAGCTATGAGTGATCCATAGCTTGTGGCTCTCTTTGCTTGTTATTAATATGTACAGAAAGGACCAGGTTGCACACCAAGGTCTCCTTTTACAGGCACTGGGCCAGGGAAAGGTCAACTAAAGCCTCTGAGCTCCCAGAGATGTACTTCCGCTCTTAGGCTTAATCACTGAAATAGCTTCCATCTGTACTCAGCAGCCTGGCTTAAGCTCCACAGGGTGGGGCAAGAGGAATTCCTATAGGTGGGGCTATTTCTTCCCCTCAGGCTGTTGTCACAAGCAGTGGAGTGTTCTGTCCAAAAAACATGGCTTCCGCAGTATGAGGAATGACTCAGCAAAAAGATTCTGATGGCTGACCATTGAGTTTTCTCCCAGAGCCACCAGCCTCAGTCTCTGCTTACATGTCTCTAGTCTACTAGGGTAGCCCAGGGTAAGTGGCTGCAAACAAAATTTTGTGCATTTGCCTTTTTAGAGGCTCTCTATGTCTCTGGCTGTCTCTCCCTGGTGGGCAAAAACTGTGCCACTTGTCATAGCTGAATGCTATTTGGGTTCCTTCCTCAGTTCTAATATTCTAGGCTGGGGAGCCCAGCTTGGGATTTAGACCCATCACTTCTCAACGAGAAACTCGCCCACCCTGACTGCTAAAATAACCCTCCAGCACTTCAGCTGTCACCTGTGGGAATTCAGCCAGCCCTCTTGCACCTCTGCACTCTTTACTAGTCTTACTGTGGTAATGTGGTTTCTTCCATAAGTCCTTGGTTATAAGGTTCCTCTCTAGCTAGTGTTCAGCTGGTTATTCAGGATGATTTGTCTATAACTTAGTTGTAATTCCAGACTAGTCCTGAGAGGAAGTTAGTGTAGTTTTCACCACTCCACCACCATCGTGGGGACTTCATAGTTTAATTTTTGTAAATATTGGAGAAAAAAGTAAATAATGTCTTAATCATTTAAGTCCCTGAGAATTAAAGCTGATCAATATTCTACACAAGTGAAATTTCAACAGATTAGGGTAATTAGTAGAGATCATTCTGTATGATTCTAAAGGCTGAGCACAAAATACTTAGGAATGAATCCTTTAATTTTAAAGACAAAACAAATTAAATTAATCTCCACACAATGCAGAGATCCATACAGTCTCATCTACCATAAAGGTAAACTATTCAGAGCATACATAGTACAGGTAGTTCTGTGTCTGGCAGACAGGTATCTTCAATACTTATCTGTTGAATAGATGAAGAACTGTCTAATAAGGGACATTTCAGGTTAATGTTGTTGAATATGTGAGAATTACTAAACATTTGCCTACTAGACTAAGCCACTTGGGTCAGATCATTTGGTGACTTTCTATTCCTCTAGAATCATAATGACTACTAAATAAGAGCCCAATATGACTGATAATGAATTAATACAGTTAATTCCTAGTTTCTCCCAATACTTTCTGTGTACTCAAGCAATCATTTATTGTGTAAAGCCATAAAAATATAACAGCACTGTGCAACAAAAAGAAAACCCCCAAAAAATGGTAGTTGAAAATATCTACAGAACACATGTGAGCACACTGATGGCTCCTGAAGAAATGTGCAGAATGCTGAACACCTCAAACCTAGCAGCTAAAGCCAAGGATTCCAAAAGCAAGTAGTTATTCAAGAGGACGTGTCATGAGCTCACTCTCCCTGCCCCCTTCAACACTAACTGAGAAACATCAGTGTCCCAGCAGAAGCCTGACTCCAAGAAAGTTCAAGCCCCAGGATAAGACCCTCAAAGAGAAGATAGTGATATCTTTCCTGTCATTGGAGTAAGAAAAAAATCCAGCAAGGAATACTGGCCCATTTACAGGCCTCTCAGAATAAATGATGCACCCTAATTTAAAAGTTAATGCTATATTTTAAGCATTGGGCTGTATGTGGACTTAAAAATCTCTCTGACGAAGTTAAGAAAATAGATGAAAAAATAAAGATTAGGAACATTTACGAGAGTCAGTACTTTCATAAGTACTGACACATTTTTGTAGCTGAACACACATTAGACTAAAACTTCAAAAAGAATAGCTGAGGCACATGTTCAGGTCTACCACTTTCTTGATATTGCACCAAAGTTAATTTTTGTGAGTTTCTATTTTCTCTTGTAAAACATATTTCTTCCTTCTATTTCCTTGTGTGTAAATTCAAGATAGTAATACCTACTTCACAGAGCATTTGCAAGTATTAAATGAAACACCTATATATATATATGTATACATACATACATGTGCATGCATACGTATATAGTAAGTACTCTATCTGCCAGGTACCCAGGGTCAGAGATGGTATAAATACCAAAATGAAGAAGAATACCACAGTTTGTTCTTCTTAATCTGATAATGCAAAAATACATGAACTTGCTTTATCAGCTGCAGTATGTGTGATGGATAAAAGAGAGTTATTAAGTCATCAACATTGTCAGAGCACTTGCAATGATGAATGTGGCATTTCAGAAATTTTAAAATCTAACTTTGGAAATCATCTCAAGATACTTGAGGAAGGAAATAAGTTATTCCTATCATATATACAACTACATCTTTGTTTAGCTGACAGAAGTCATGTTTAGTGCCAAAAGACTAGAACACTTCATTAAGATATTGCATTGTTTCCTCAACATTTCTGAGGAAACCAAGACACATTCCATTCTAAATACAGGATTACCCTTTAGGGGAGAGCTTTCTGGTTTAATGAAGTCCTATTGTAACCACAAGGAAAGAAAGAAAAAACATTTAAAAGCCAAATTAAACAACTCCAGCCCCATGCCAAAGAGAAAGACTTCAGCCCAAAACAGGGCAACCTGCTAGCCTGGGTGATAGCACCTTGGGATCCTCTTTTTGAGCATTGCCAATTTTTCTGAAGTGTTTACATATCTTTGCCAGGATTGGCTTTACATCAACTCGATTGTATGAAGTGCCTAGGCATGTCTGAGATAAGCTAAGCTAAGAGAAATACAAATAGAGTAATTCACATGTACTAATGCATGGACTTCTAGCTACGGAGTGTGATTCTCACCCCACACCAAAGTATGCAGAACTTTAGTTATCTGCCAAACACATTGGTTTTAAGTCTGTACTAGTAGAACAGCTGGGCAGCCAGGTCCTCACAACATCAGGAGCAGCTGGGAGACCTGCTGCCTCCTCTCTCTGTTCAGAAAGGCCTACAGCAAGGTAAGCCATGCATAAGACTCCATGGTTGGGATTTGTTTCTCTAGTTTAAGGTCTTTTCTCCCTGCTTTAAAGTAAATATTTGCAGAAGTGTCAATACAAAGTTTTTTTCATTCACAGTTTTATCTATTATGTCATTACTTGAAAATGGGTCTTGGGGATGAGGGGAGGTCTGTTATTAGCCAGGAATTACTTCTCTTCCATCTTCTATTCTTCATGGCCTTTAACTTAATCTAGGACTCATCTCATTGCATTGCACTAGATGATGAGCTAGCTCTCAGGTGGCAAGTATTATAATGTTTTGATCTTAGTGTCCCATAGACCTACTCACTGTTCACACACCAGGAACTCCTTTTCCTACATTTGGTTCAGTTTCTTTGTAACTTTCCACCATCATTCAAAATATGTACTGACATAACATAATCAAATGGACACTATTAGCAATGTTCCATTCTGAATACTATAGCATATCTGGGTTACTTGAAGTTTAAGGAGAATCTCAAGAGTAGGAACTATGCTCTGTATATTTTTTATATTCACAGAATCTAGCCATACTATTTAACCAATAAATTAGTATTGAATTAATTTTAACAAAAGATCAACATTATAGTAATTAACAAAAGATCAACATCAGTACGTATCATATGCTGGATATGATGTGAACACTTTAAAGACATGTATTTTTTAAATTCCCCAGAAAAGACCTAGGGGAAGACTGCTTTTCAGAGCAAACAGCAAGAGCAAAGGCCTTAAAGCAAAAATAGTTGTATCTGAGTAATAAAAGTAATTCCAGTGTGGTTAGAGGATGTAGGAACCATGGGCTTTAGAGGCCAAGTTAAGGATTTAGTGTTTGTTTTTTAAGTCCACAAGAAAGTGCTGGAGGTTTTTAAAGCAGATGCACAACATCTGACTTAAATATTCAGAAGATCAATATGGCCAGCATGTGCAGAAGTAGTAGTACAGAGGTATACGAAGCAGGGAGACTCTCAGGAGGCTATCACAGTGGTTAGTCCAGAGGTGATGAGGGGGGTGCTTCAGGAAGTGGTCAGGCTTACTTTAGACCCTTGTTGTTTTTTTACTTTCATGCCACTATATCTGATAGTATTTATAACCTAGTTATTTGCAGGTATTCTACAACAGCTAGAATATCTAGTTTCTAAAGTGGTTTCTCTACTTTTGACCACTTTGATTTTAAATGTAATGATGATAGAAACAGAATGAAGCAAAAATATGTAAGAAAAGAATGATCATATTTTAAAAATATATATTATTTTTAAACATTAATTTAAGATATACAATGCCATAATTAGACATTTATATAACTTATAAAGTGATTACTGGATAAATCTAGTAGCCATCTAACAGCATACATAGTTATTACAATATTATTGATTATATTCCCTATGCTGTACTTTACATCCTCATGACAGTCCCTTTTAGTTCTGTCCTCTAGTAGGAATGACAATCAAAGTTGGTTTCATACCCAATACTAAAAAGAGATTTGAGATCTTCTGAAAGGCCTTCTTATTCCCAAGTAAACTCTTTCATTGGTTTACCAGTTAGTCCAAAGGTCCTCCAGAAGTTTCCACTGGGTGCTCCCCAGAACACCCATGCCCAGGGAAACAAGTAGGGGTTCTGTGGTCGCATAGGTTTAAGAAACACTGTATGTTATAACAAATTCTTAGAAATTCACAATTTGCATTATATACTAAGCTCTGAACAGCCTTGCCATAAAGAAAAAGAACATTTACATTTATTTAGTACAGCAATCCTAAAAAAAAATCTAATCATGAAATTCTTTCTTAGTATCTCACTGTCATAAAATGCTAGATTAAAATATTGAAAGTCTATGAAAATGAAAATGTTTCCTGATAGAGATTACATTATAAAATCCAAAGAGCCTCTTGGGGAAGAAAGAGCAGTAGATGATTTAATGAGTAGCTTTCTCTCTGAGCCACAAGGTCACCCCTGAAATCGCTGGGGTAATATTTCCCACTCTGCCTGTGAACAATTGAATCACTTACCGCTAGAGTTGGAATAGACAGTAGAACTCCATATTCCATTAGCTGAGAGTTCAAGATGAGACTTACCCAGGATCACAAAGTTAGCACATGACAGGGCAATGTCTAGAATCCAGCTGGTCTACAATACCAATGGAGACACCGTGTTGTGGCCACAGTCCTACAAGTAACCTGTGCCTGTCACAAACAGTCAGAGTGGGGAGCAGAACAGAGCTGGAATCTTTGGAATCTTTGCTTCACTTTAACATAAAGCTGTTACTATGTAAAATACAGTGTTTTCATCTATAAAATAAAATTTAACACCTACTTAGAGGCATTTTAAGCATAAGAAGTAATGTATGCAAAATGCCTGAGACTGAGGACCAGGTGGTTTTTCTTTCAGCTCATGTTTCTTTTGCATTCTCCACAGTCACATGCACAAAGCAGACACATTAAATTTTATTAAAAGATTGAATAAATCAATCAACCATTCCAAATAATTTCTCACATTTCAAGTACTTCAAGTTTTCCACAGAAAAGGTATACAATAAACTCTAGATATTTTACATAGTTAGGTTTAAAATATGCCAGGCACTTCTATATTTAATCCTCTTAACAATCCTATAGATAGATCGTATAATTGTCTCCATTTTCCATATGGGAAAGCTGAGATTCAGAGAGTTCAGTGGCTTGCCCTATGTCACACAGATTCCATTTTGCAGAGCTGGAACCTGATCAAGGTCGACTGGCTCCATACCAGATGCTCAGCTGCCAATAAGACTGTGACTATTTAACTCTGTGTAGTGACTTTCAGAACATAGTATGAAATTGACAGTAAGAAGGAAAAATTCAAAAACCAGTGAAGTAGAGTGTGAGAAGTACCCATAAATTACTTTATATTTTAAACACAGTTAAGGTCTGCCTTGATTTGACCCACTCTATAACCACCCAGACTGATGGCCATGAGCATGTGAAAATGGGTATGATTTTTGCAAGGTGTTTGGATTTCTTGATTGTGTTACTTATTCTAATTAAGGCATTAAGTCTGAATTAACAAATTATTATTTTCCACACTGACAAGGTACAGAAAGCACAACTTCATTTATTTGCTCATTACTTTCCTACATAGATTCATAGGTAACTATCACATATACAAATGCTAATAAATTCAGAACAAACTGCACTCAGACAGTCTTTTCCATTCATTTTAACACATCACGAGATCTGTGATGAGACTTAAAACCTTTAACATCTGTTCCTGGAAATTAACAGCATCCTACATTGACAATATGCCTGCAGATTCTGCCATGGAATTTACTATAAGGTTGTTGAACATATCTAGTGAAATAGCAAATGCAATTTCAACTTTAGGACAATGATATTAGTTATATGAGTATATGACTCATGATCATACAGATCATTCTGACTATATTAGTTGAAATGAAATAGAATAGGCCATTGTCTGCAGGTACTAGAAATTTCTGTGACACATAACTTAAAATGTTATTAGTAGGAATTCTGACATTTTTATGTGAAAAAGTTCTTAACACTCTCAAGGTATTAAAATATCCTTAGAATATAAGATTACATTAATTTAACACTGAAAATTACTTATTCTGCTAATGTTGAAAGACATTATTTCAAAAAATATTAATATAGATGAGCATAGAGTCACATTTGTGTTGTGTCTTTGAAGTTCTTCTTTTTTTAATTGTGCAAAGTATGATAGCTTTTCATACCATTTTAGAAACTTTAATATCTGAAACACCTAGCAATTATCACCAAATCATTCATTCTTACACAATTCTTTCAAAATGTTGAAATCGGAAAGCTACAGTTATTAAGTCTAGTCAACTAAATACATCATCCTTAAAAAAATCCTAAAAAAATATTCTTTAGGTAAGCTCTAACATACTCAATTAGAAACAGGTCATAAAGGGAAAGGAAATTACCCGATTCTACTCACTTTTAATGAAATTACCTGAGTGGTATCACTTAAATCTCAAATTGGGAAGAGGCTTACTAAATTTAAGTATCACAAGTTATAGTTAGGTAGGAAAACTAAGATTTCCAAAACTTAAAATAGTAGATATTTTATGTCTGTTGAGTTTAATGTCTGAAATTACAATAAGAAAAAAAACAACCACCAAGAAATATAACTCAAGTATTAGATATATGGCTTTAATATTTAATAAGATATAAAAATAAGGCCCTGGCTGGTGTAGCTCAGTGGATTGAGCATGGGCCTGTGAACCAAAGGATCACGGTTCAACTCCCAATCAGGGCACATGCCTGGGTTGCAGGCCAGTTCCCAGCAGGGGATGCACAAGAGGCAACCATACATTGATATTTCTCTCCCTCTCTCCTTCTCTTTCCCTCTAAAGATAAATAAATAAAGTCTTTTTAAAAAAGATATAAAATAAGTTTTACTTATTACTTATTGTATCAACATTGCTTAACTGAGCAAATCTGAGATGCTTCACTATTCAACAACCTTCATCTATACCTACCATTACTTAAGATGGATCCACCTTATTTCCTAACCTTTGTGTAATTTACTAAGTGCTCATTTTTAAAAATTATAATTGAATTTAAAACACCATGAGTCTCTCAGAAAACTTACTTTACCATCATGGATGGAAATACAATTGGCCTTATTTTATCCTCATAGGTCCCATCCCCAGAATCTCTATTTTTCTGGTAACAGCTTATTTCCTAGTTAAAAACAGATGTCCTTGGAGGAAAACACATGGAGCTCATAACACATTCCTGTGATTCCTTACCAATCCATAGGCTGGAAACCATAGAAGCCAAAGCTACATTCAGGGTACAGTGTTTAGGAGACAATTTGAGTAGGAGAGGCCCAGACACTAGGAAGGAGTAAGGGGGAGAACAACAGAACGTTCTGTTAGCCCTTAATTTTTCAGCTCTCAGCTAGGTGCCTGATTACATCATTGCATCTAATCCTTGTCATTATTTTTTAGATAGACGTGATGTTTGCCATTTTTTCAGGTTGGAAAACTGAAGCTCAGAGACGCAATGCAACTTCAACTTGTGTTCATCTCATCATTGAGGAGGAATTGAGCAAAAGTTTGAAACCTAGTCTGATTAACCCCAAAGCCTGAGTTCTTCCCCTCACCCCTCAATCCACTGGAAAAGTCCTGGAAGCCTGTGGAGGAGAAGAGAGAAAGTTGTGGGAGCTGTTAATTACTCAAGGGCAAGAAGGAGGAAGGTGCTAAACTGTTTGAATGTTACATTTTTGCCTGGGAGAGATCAGCCCTAGGTGAAAACTCCGTAGCTCTAAGAGTCTATCAACATTAAATCTGTACTTGAGGAGAGACAACCATACCTTATATTAATGTAACCACATGCCAGATGGATATCTAACATTCTCTAAAGAAAATGTTGAAAACAAACCAAAACCAATGTTAATTCCAGACCCATTCAAGGAACAATATCAAGAAGACGTAAGAACTGAGGTGTTGAATAATGGGTGTGCTTACAAAGCAACTGCAATTTAATTATTTTTGCTAAGGATAAACACAAAAGAATAAGTGAATAAATGACAAAGACCTTTAATGAACACCTGATTGTTAGCATGGAAACAAGGACCGCTAGGAGCTCAGACCCCTTACGCAGCATGCAATGAGGGGGCACAGTGATCTAGGCGGACTAAAGCAAGGAAAACCAGTTCCTGGGGCTCAGCACTGAGAACAGAGACCATAAAGACCTGCAAATATCTCTCTTTGAAAAAAATAATAATAGTAATAATAATAATGATGATGATGATGATGATGATGATGAGAATGGCAACCTTGGTTGGTGTGCCATAGTGGATTGAGCACCAGCCTGAGAACCAAAAAGTCTGTGGTTCGATTCTCAGTCAGGGCACATGTCTGGGTTGTGGGCCAGGTCTTAAAGATGAGATTTTTAAAAGTTGTCAAACTCCTCTTGAGCAATAGCCAAAAAAGCAACTTAGAAAGCAATCATATCAAAAATGATATGAATCAACAAAAGAAAACAGACATGAGTTTTCTTTGACATTGGAGTAAACAAAGCCACTACTGTTTTAAGATAGGAAAGGTTGGGCACATTATGAAACAGTTTCAGATTACTGTGTTATTTTAGTGAATTCTGAGAAATGTGTAATGGGATAGGGCAAGAAAATTGGTCAAAGTCAGAGGAAAACAAAAAAAAAAGTGGTTGAAAGAAACAAAGTCACCAATAGACTACTAAAACCATACTTCAAATATGTTGTTTTTAAGAAAATGCATTATCTGCATATTTAAATTTATGATCATTATTATGGTCTGCAAAGATATTCTAAACAAAGTTTGTTTGACTAGCATACTGTGCTCTCTTTGGAAGACAAGCACTATATTTAAATATACTTTTCAGGACTAGATTTAATATGTAAATCTGACTATGGATATATTGAAATAGATAACTAATATCTGAGATTTGTTTCCTTCTAGGTAGTAACTTTGGGAAGACATGCCTTTATTCTACAGATAATTGCTCAAAATATTTTATATCCACTTAAAGAAATGTCTTTTGAGTCTGCGCCACATCCCTTTTAAATAACCTTGATGGTGGGAAATTACTGCATGTTAGGAGGGTGGTTTTAATGTTTGAAAACAGCCCAAAGTGATTATAAGCTTAGCCTAGTGGGTAAGGAGGGGGCTGTTAGGCAATACTACTGTGGGTCAAAACTGCACTGTGACTCCAAAGCGGTGCAACAGTAAAGGTGATGGTGCTTTAAAGTTTATTGCTAAAGAGGTTTGCGGCTACTAATGAAAAATTCTAGGGAGCTGGAGGTTTCTGGAAAATACTGGCTCCAGAAAAAAAATACAAAATAAACTTTTATTACTATCCCTCATCCCATAGTCCTGTAATCTGACCTTTAATTCTTTCTCCCTACCAAGGGTGACCCACCAGAGGCTGTGTGCTACAGCAGCTCTGTTCTGGCAGGCACCGGGGTGGTGAGACTGTCTCTGACTTCAGGCCCCCAGGGTCAACAAGAGTCATGAGTAGCCAGGAGTGGGCAAGCTCCAAATCTTTAGTTTTACAAAGATGGAGGAGGAGAAGTGAGAAGGGATAATAGAAGGAAGAGAAGCAGAAGGAGGAGGGAAGGAGGAAAAGACAGGGGAAGAGAAGAGGGAAAGGAGAAAGGAGCAAAAGGAAGAGAGAAAGAAGAGGGATGGGGAAGGGGAGTGAAAGGATAAAGGAAAGGAGGGAGGAGAACGGTGAGGAGGAAGCAGAAGCTTGGAGGTGCTGGAAGCTCACAGGCTCATAGCTAGCACACAGCTTGCACTGAAGTCAGGGGACAGCAGCACCTGCAAGTGTGACTCTCTTACCCATCCTACATACACCTGCAGCTTTTTTGCACCTCCTTTTTTTTTTGTTGTTGTTGTTGTTGAATGATAGACTTGACCAGCTGAGATCTTCCAAAGTTTACAGTGTCATTGAAATGCTACATTTTGTGATAAAATGCGGTATTTGACACAAAATATTTTTCTGACTCAAATCTTGTTTATAGGGTCTATGTCCCTGCAGTTTCAGTTGTCTTTAGTGAATAACTCCATGTGGTTTGGTTTTCCTCATAAGCATGTCTGATCATCAACTATGGGTGGCAAAATTCCTTTATTTCTGCAAAGCTATGCACAGCCAATTGTAAACCAAATTTGATCTCATATTCTTTTTCGGGTTATTGACATTCCTGATGATGTGTGTGTAATTCTGCGTTGGGAGCAAGTAAGGAAGAATCACTGAAATATTAGGATTGTGCAACCTAAGGCAGATTGTCTCTCCTTCATACCCACTGCTCTGAAAACTCCTCTAACATGATACAAAGTTACTTTTCTTAGCAGTTCCTAGCATCTCTTTGAGGTCAAGTGTGAAATAATGTAACTATGACTGGTTCTTAAGAGACCAGAACAATTTAGATGTAAAAATGCCAGTGTGTTGGCTAAAAAGTGGGCTTTATAGTCATACTCTCTAATATTGAAAAAAATATGTGCAGAAATATTACTGTGAAAATCATGAAAACCTTTCTTAGTCTTGAACACCTCATTTTCTGGATGATGTAATTCCAGGAAGGAATAGAGTTTCCATTAGTTGGCAAAGTCACATAGCTCATTATTAACAGGACTGAGACTTGATCCTTAGATGACCAGGGACCTAACATTCGCTACCCATAGTCTCTAGCAGGGACACATATTCCCATGGCAACGTCAAAGCAGACTGCTGCTAGCAAGCAGGTACAACCTGGGAAATGCAGAAGGGAAGAAATGGCAGGGGCAGGAACTACTCAGTTCTACATATATCTACAATTAATTTGCATGGAGCTTTAGTTCAAATGTATAGGCTTGTTAAGGTTCTACATTCTTCCTCCTTCTCTGCACCTGTGGCCAAAACTGCTGACCTAGCACATTTGACCACAACGGAAAATAGATCAATTTGTGTGGTTCCAGGAGAACTGAAAACATTTTAAAAAATTATATGCACTCCAAGGATGATGTTAGTCAAGCTTTACCACTATCAAATGGGCTTTTTCTCCATTACTGCAAAGCAAGTAAAAGGTATTAATTGCCATACTGACAAAAATTCACATTTATGAAAGTCAAGAGAATATAAATTAGGCTGGTATGAATTTTATATTCAAAGACATAAAAGCCAATAGGTATGAGACACTAGACTTAACTCTATTTTCAAACTTCTGAAATATTTAAGGGAAAAAACATTTAGTTCATGAATTTCTCGATTCATCAATTGGCAAATATTTCTTCGGCACTCACTGCATATTATAGCCTTTGCTGGACAGCTAAAATGTAATAATTTGACTCAGTTTTTTAATCAGAAAAACCTACAATTCAATATATTTTATGTACCTGTACATATATTTAAATAACTGTTTCTTGGTATTCAAGGGGAACTGGTTTCAGGACATCCCCCCACACACACACCAAAATCTGAGGATGCTAATGTCCCCTATACAAAATAGCTTAGTGTTTGTACATGACCTACATGCATTCTCCCATATATATTAACCATCTCTACATTACTTATCATACATAATACAATGTAAATTCTGTGTAAATAGTTGTTATACTGTGTTATTTAGGAAATAATGGCAAGAAAACATTTCTGTACATGTTCAGTACAGAGTCAACCATCATAGACCTAACTACATAGTACACATCAGCAACAATGTGACTTTTTTCCCCCAAATACTTTCAGTCCTGGGTTGGTTAAATTCACAGATGGGGAACCTGGAGATTTAGAAGGTGGACTGTATTGGCTGTATGTTAGGCAATAAGTTAGTGCTATGGATATCAAGAATTACACAAGGTCCCTAAATTTGCAGATACCTGGAAGGGAGGAGAGCAATTATATAACTAAGTACAAAACTCTGTGATAATATGAACCAAATGCCAGGTGAACACAGATAAAGTAATTCATTCTGCCTAGAAAAGAGAATTAAAGGAGAGATGTCACTTTGTTTCAAGGGCAACAATGAACAATGGCACAAAGGCCTTCCAGCAAATCTGATTAGGGGAATAGAGGGGAACCAGGCAGTCCTCAATTTACAACATTGTGTTCCAAAGCTTACTTGGAAGTTGACTGGAACTCCAAATTATCTGCCCATGGAAACTATGTTGCTCTTGATGAGCAGATCCT
>PVKM010017729.1:0-25627 GCA_004027735.1 Carollia perspicillata
GTAATGTATGCTAATTGCAGGTCTTGGCACAAATCAAGGACTGCAACTCTAAGACGGCTATAGTGAGCTATGATCTAGGCAATTTAGTGTGGGCATCATTTTGCATTCTGTCAGCATGAGCTTCTGCCCTCACTCTCCTTTGAAGACAAGTCACCGATTCCTACTTCTTCACTCATTTATTTCAGTACCCAGTTCCAGCTGCCTCTCTGTCAGCTATTATTTCCTGCTAGGAGGAGATGGATTAATAACTGCTGACATTCCAGAATGTATACATTTTAAATGGAGACACTTTAAGGACACGTGCATGTTTGTCAAAAGGCCAAACCAGACAACTTCTTAGATAATGTACTTTCCCCACCCACTTTTTGCAATACTTTCTTCTTTGGGCATGACTGGGCTCTGTTATGCATGCACCTGACCGCTAACTAGCACCTAATACAAAAATAATATTCACATCTCTCATGTTCGTGAGACTGTGAACCTATCAAATTTGCTGTGGTCTAATACATACACAGGCCACTGTTAAAGCAATGTCTGTCAGGTAAGCAATGAACACAAATACTGCTAAGACACTGGCTGTGATCAAACAGAGGAAACACACTATTTATTTTAAGACTGTGCTCTGCAAGGGATGACAAATCCATCCCATCTATTCCATGCAAAAATGAATTCATTTGTTCAAATAACTGAGATTTATATGAGTATCTATCTTTGTGTTTAGCTTATTTGAATTTATGTAATCGGAAATAGGTTTTGTTCTATTTTTTCATTCCTCTTACCACTTGGATTTATTCTAGGATTCTATGGATCATTTTTTGTAGCTATAGGCTCATATTCTAACAAGTTTATTTTATGTAAAAAGTAATAAGCTTCTTTAAAGAAAGCAAAACTATAAGTAGGTCTTACTGTCATCAACTAGGTCAAATGCTCGTGCCTGACTGATCTCCAGTACCAGAGGA
Source organism: Carollia perspicillata (assembly GCA_004027735.1). Taxonomy (NCBI): domain Eukaryota; kingdom Metazoa; phylum Chordata; class Mammalia; order Chiroptera; family Phyllostomidae; genus Carollia; species Carollia perspicillata. The sequence goes on from PVKM010017729.1 coordinate 960, forward strand.
AATTGTGGTAAAGCTATTAAGTCTGTTTCTTTTATCAAGGCCATGGTCTTTGCCAATTTTTGGAGTTTGGCATTTGAGTCAACTCTACAGAAAACTCATGAATTAAATATGGAGGATGAGGTGGTAGGCACAGAAGAACCCACATACTGTATACTAGGGAAAGAGGAAGGGAATGTTGAATGACAAAATTAATAGCATCCATGCTAGCACTAGCCCAGAATCATCCATGGCAATTTTATTAATCTTGAGCCCATTCCATTGCACTTGCAATTTGTCTCATCTCCTCAACACATTCTCCAGGAAACCACTAGCAGTTCATCAGAGCAAACCTATGTGACACTCTTTGTTCTGCTACACATGATACTATCATTATGACTGCAAATAGAACTCCAAGTATGTGTTGATCCCTCATCCTCAAATGTATCAAAATCCTTCTTGAGTCTACTTATATTTTTTACTTTCTCACCTATTAGGGTAATTAAGTATCTTCATGCCTCTATTTCTAGAGGCGTATCAAGTACTTCAGTCTGGTGCCTTTTACACCTGCCTTTACATCTTCAGTTTAAGATTGAATTTTCAGTTAAATAATGGAAGCATTCAGGTGTTAATGAGCGGAGTGTCAGAAAGATGCAGACAAAAATGGAAACTTAATTTTGATTTCCAATGATATGTGACTAATCAAAAAAGGCAAAGTTGATATGTGTTTAGCTACATATATAACAGAAAAATTTTATCTCACATGATAGAAAATGATATCTAAATAGTATTTGAATTTTTGCACACTTCTTATATTAACATGTACATCCATGTAATTAACTTTTCAACTTTAACAAGTTAAAATGTCATCCACTGACTTAGAAGAATGTATTTGAAAATTAAAATTTGTGTACTTTATTCTGAATGAAGGAGGTATACATGCATCTCTATTCTCATTGAAATACAAAATAAATTTTATAAAACATCACAATTTGCTCTAAAATTATAAGAGTTGATTTATTGGGATACATTCCAAATAAAGTTCACATCAAATAAATTCTGTTATTAGTAGTAGAAAAAATATAAAATGACCAGCTCCTTTTACAAGCTTCAGATTTAAAAATATATCATTATGTAAGTCAAGCTATTAAGTATTTTGGGGGGTAGTGTGTGTGTGTGTGCATGTGTACTGTATATAAATATAGAGAACACAAGAGAAAAAACTATTAAATTTATTAGTTAGATTTCTCATGTAAGTTTATAAATGATATGAAGATAGTAATAGTGCCATCATTTTATGGCAATGGGTGGCATTAAGTGCTACTAGTAATAGCTATAAATATATTGTAAATCTCTAATAAAATGTTATGACTTGTTTTGGGTTACAGTTAGTATTTCACATATCTTTATACTTTTACATATTTTTATACATAGTTGACTATAGCTTTACATACAGGGCTGGGCAAAAGTATGTTTGTAGTTATGAGTACATGAAATACAGTTTATTCTTGCATTATTTATTTATTAAATATTTTACTATTTATTTGAATTATTTACATTATTATTCTTTGATATTATTATTTTTTCTTTTAAATAATGATGGCTGACAATTGAACCTACTTTTGCTCACCACACTGTACAGGATCAAGTACCTCAGTAACATTACTTGTTTATTAAAATTGCCTATCATTTTCAGGTTAGAAAACACAGTATAACAGCTATCAAACAATGAACAGTTTAACATTTAATATTGGCAAATGCAGAAAAGACTATTATATTTCCCTCAGGCAAGAGACTGTTTTTTTTTTTCATAATTTTGTCAAAAGTAGTAAGTATTCAGGTCCTGGCCAGGAAGATCAGTCAGTTAGAGAAGCAATTCCCAAACTTTTGGGCACCAGGGACTGTTTTTGTGGAAGAGGGTGGTGGGGTAGGGGCACAGAAGGCAGAGCTCAGATGAGCAGCCATTTCTTAACAGGCCATGGACCAGCACTGGTTGGCCTCCTGGGGATTGGGGACCCTTGGGACAGAGCAATGTTGAAACATGCCAAGGTTTGGGCACGTACAAGAATCAACCAGTTAATACGTAGATAATGGGAATAATAAATCAACGTCTTTCTCTCTCTTGCTTTCTCCCCCTTCCTCTCTCTCTAAAATCAATAAGCATAAATAAAAATTAAAAAATGAAGTAGTAAGTATCCAAATGACAAATGTAGGAAAAATTTGAGTGCTGTATAAAAGTGCCAGCTTTTTTCTGATGTCCCCAGACAAAATCAATGACTCCAACATCTACATTCCTGTAACAACTTTTAAAAAATTATACAGGAAGCTTATAAGATATAACTTTGTTTATGGCACATGTACACATTTATATGTGTATTCACCCAATATCTTCTTTTACAATTTTATTGTATTTTTTTCATTATCATTTAGTCCCCTTATACACCCCTCCACAATCACCTCACTGTTGTCCATGTCCATGAGTATTTTTCCCTTTTTGCTCTTTCCCCCACCCCCTAAGCTCCCCCCTCATGGCTGTCATTCTGCTCTCCATCTATGAGTCTGCCTCTGTTGTGCTTGTTAATTCAGTTTCCCTTTTATCCTTTCCTTTATTCTCAGCATCATTCAGGCCATAACAGATGTTCAAATGACATTTTCCACTTGATTTGAAATTTTAAAAATAGGATGTTTTGTACATATTTGACAATTAATATGGTTGTAAACAAATCATTCCAAATAAAACTGACCAATTATAGTCAGAGTTTATCCTCAAAAATCTAAATTATGGTGCATGGCATCAAGGTCTCAGTTCTTTATGGATAAAAGCATAGTATTAGCTTTCACCCCATTCACCCATTCCCAATATCTCACTATATTCAGTTCTACTTTCCCTTATGACATTTGTCAAATTTGGCCTTTTCAAATGAAATTTTATTTTTGGCTTCATAATTCAATATCAATTATAACATATTAGTTTGGCTTCGTCTAAATATCATCTGCAAACTTTTATGACCACATACTACTGTTATCAAATATTTCAGTAATCAACCATTTCATATATGTATACTTATTTATAAAATATAAACATTTGTTAGTCAATTAATATGCAACACATTCAAAAGAAAGGTAATTATTAAGAGTTTGGGAATAAAATAAATATAATAACACTTTTCTGCATTCTAATGAATTGAAATATGTACCTCATGGGGATGTTACATAGTTTACAAGGTAACTATTTAAATAAACAATTTCACTTTTTTTCTCCAAGCCTCCTGTGTATCCAGCACTCTATATCTTTTTAAGTATTTTTATTTTTATTTATTTTTCTATATCATTTATCCCCTTTGTACTCCCCTCCCCACTGCAATCACTATACACTGTTGTCCATGTCCATGAATCCCTTTTTCTTTTTGCTCAATCCTTCCAACCAACACCACCCCATAGCTGTCATCCTGCTGTGTATCTATGAGTATGAGTCTGTCTATATTTTGTGTTTTAATTCAGTGTGTTCATTAGATCCTACATATGAGTGAAATCATATGATATGTCTCTTTCTCTGTCTGGCTTATTTCCCTTAGCATAATGTTCTCCAGGTCCATCCACACTGTCACAAAGGGTAAAGTTTTTTAGGACTTAGTAGTATTCCACTGCATAGCAAGATATGGAAGCAGCCCAAGTGTACATTGGTAGATGAGTTGATATCTTCTTAAAATACTGTTTCCTGCATGACAGTGTATGATCAGAAATTTATATTGTTTAAGCTTAATGGGTAAGCTTAATTTAAATTCATCAGAGTACCCATTTAAACATTTCTATATCTAGGTCTTCCTTTGTTAATAAAAATTAATATCACTGCTATATTACTCAATATCTCTATTTATTATCTTTCCCATGTGGTTTGCTCACTTTCTACACTGTGCTTTTCCCTATACTATTTCTCTTGTCTGTGTCAAAATACTTACAACAGCCCTACCCCAGTCCTGTAGTATATATGCTTCTCATCAATTTTACCCATCCACAAAGCCCAATTTAGAAGTGGTTGTTCAGTGAATTTTTCCTTAGGTAAACTGATGCAATTCAACCATGCTTTTAAAATAAGGGTGCCTTAGGGATCTAGCCTATCACAGGCAGATATATCCTTCTTTTCCATAAATACACCTACCAGAGTCAAACATCAAGACATAATTTTGTAAGTCTCAGATAGTGGTGGTATCAGAGCAAGATTATATCTATTATACTTAGCTCTTACATCAATGAACCTACACACAGACCTTCCATAAATGTGTATTCTTAGTGATGACATTTAATTTCCTAGTATATATTCCTGTTTTTGACTTCATTACAACTCTAATAGTGCCTTACACAAGTATCCTCAAAGTACTATATTATCTGTAAATTTAAGTGCCAATCAGGTTTCCCATTGTATAATAAATGAATAATCCTATAATTGTTGGTCATCAGATCACTTGTATACAGTCAAATATTGTTATTTGGGAAAATTTTACTGCTTTGTAGGGACTCTACACATTCTGAAATACTCAGACAAACAATGGTACCAGAAGGAATCCCCAGTACTTGTTTTTGTATTATGTTGTGGACAAGTATAGAATGAATTAAATTACTTTTTTAATATCAATGATAATAAGCAAAGACCAAATCTTTTCAATATTAAAACACATAAACTTACTCTGGACTTTAATAGCTAATTTTATATCAAGCTGAAACAGATGGGTAAAATAGACAAACAGATTCTTCTGGCTTATAATTACACATAAAAAGGTAATTTTTTTATTATTTATCTAAATTTTATATTTACTGAGAATATCATGCCAGTTTTCAAGGGGTGTTGTTGTTGGAAAATGTAATTATTAGTCTGCCTGCTTTTAAAATGGATCAAGAAATTAACACTTTTGAAATTTCTAAAGCATTTTGTTAAATAATTCCTTTTGCTAATGTCACCAATCTGTTTATTCAAGTATCAACACCTAAGAACCTGTTTCTTTGTTTTAGAACTTTCAGAAAGTTTTCCCGGATCTTAGCCTCCTAACAAAGCTCTTACGCACCCTTGCTCAAAACAGGCGTCCCTCCAGGAGTTGCTCTGATGTCCCTTGGCTCGATTCACACTTTTACTTCACTTCTTTTATTGAGATTACCATTGGCTTCCAGTTGAAATCTCAGATTTGGCCTTGTCACAGGACACTACCTTTATTTTTTCTCTTAGAATTATTTATTTAGCTATTTGTTTTAATTTCTAAACTTTTAGCCAATGTCAGAAAACTGCCCATTGCAGGATCATCTTGAATCTTGGTTCACAAGGCAATCATTAGGTCTCTGCTTGTGGACAAAGGGAATTGGGCTTTAATCCAGAGTTTTTATTAAGTCAATTAATGATAAACAATTTTCAAAAATGTTCTATTATTGATTTCCTCATTTTAATACTTCATTTTCATCATTATAAACAAAACTTGTGACATATTTCTATGTCTATTAGTTTTCAAGTATTATTTGATGATACTATAGTTCAGTAGTCCTCATATGAGTCTAGGACCACATTCGAGAGGTTAATGAAGTTAAATCTCTGTATTGTAATCATATGAAGATAATATTTCCTATTTTTCCTAGATATAGTGTGTTTAAGCAGAGTGGCTAGGAAAGATCTCAGTGAAAGAGAATACTAAAATTGAGGGGCAGTGTCAAATGTGGAGAGATGGGATTTCCAAACAGAAGAAAAGTGAATGCAAAGTTCTTCAGAAAGAACTGAATTTGATGATTCTCAAGTGTTTCTGAAATAACTGAACGAGGGGTAGAATGAAGGAGGTGATTAGGTGCAAGCATGTGAAGGGCAACACATGTTTATAAGCTAATGAAACTGTTGAAAGGGATTGCAATTTCCTTTTTTTAAGGGACCAAAGAAAACTGTCAAAACATCGAAGTATTTTTTGACTCCATAGTCAATGGTCTTTTTCTTTCCTCTCCTTCCTTATTAACTGAGATGTCATTCACTAAAGTAACATCAGAAAAAAGTTATAAAGGTCTGTTTAGATCCTAGTCATCAGGGACATTGGTTGGAAAAGGATTTAGAATTTTGAATGTTTTCATTGGTATACAAGATATATGTGTAGTCTGTCCAGAAAAAGTCCAATCATTGTAAACATAATGAGAATGTTTTGCACAAAATTGATGTAACCTGGCAGCCAAGTAGAATGGACTAGAATGTGCATGGCAGAACAATGATGACTTCACTGTACTTGTCAGTGGAAGACAGTAGATGCTGTTGAGTGAGCAGGTGCACTATGCAGCTGTCCCATTCAAAATGACTGAGCCAGTAGAGCAACGAATCTGTATCAAATTTTGCATTAAGCTTGAACATTCCTCCACAGAAACTATTCAGATGACTTAAAAGGCTGCAGCTATGGGCAACTTGTGATTAGCAACTTCATCACAAAAATATACCTGTTCACGCATCACATCTGGTGCAGTTTTTTTGCAAAATATCAAATTACGCAGGTGACTCATGTCCCCTACACCCCAGATTTGAAACCCTGCAATCTTTGGCATTTCCCCTAAGCTAAAATCATCTTTGAAAAGGAAGAGATTTCAGACCAGTGATGAGATTCAGGAAAATATGACAGGGCAGCTGATGGTAATTGGGAGGTCTCAAAATACCAACTTAGAAGGAGACCGAGGCTTTGTTGTCCTATATGCAATGTTTCTTGTATCTTGTACCTTCAACAAATGTCTCTATTTATCATAGTACATGGCTGGGTACTTTCTGAACAGACCTTGTATGTATGGAAGATATATATGCAAGACAAACACATAAATATAGTGAGATGATGGCCAATTTTTACAGCATGAAATATGGCTTTCTGACTCTCTCTCTGTGCCTTGTACTTTATACTAAAATTATAATGAATTTAAAGGAACTTCTATGATGCATGCACTGTGCTATTATGGGCCTGTTTGAGCTTCATATTCTTGTGCTATGTGCTGAGTAGATTGGCTGTCCACTTTCTGCTGCTCCTAGCACTCTCAGCCATCCTTTAAGACTAAACTTAGGTATTGCCTAGAAGATGCTTTCCTTGATATACTTGCCTATGCAAACACTTGTTTTAGAGTTCCTGTGATTCCATGTCTAGTTACTGTACTTACCACTGTGAAAACTTCTGGTTATTATTGTTTATTCTTCCATTTAAAAAATAACAATTTGGATTTTTTCTCTTTGATTCCTACTGCTCCAATTCCTGACACATCGGAGCTGCCTCCTCAATGTTGGATTGATAAGAAACTGAGTGAATACATAAGGGAATGATTCCAGAGCATGGATAAATCAACAGGCAATAGGAAATGGCATTTCTATATGAAAGAAGGAGAGTGATCTGAAGTCTCAAGAAAACCAAATGTCATAATCTTATCTGCATTTATTCCCAAAGAGAGTCATTTACATTTCTATAGACTTAAAAATGTTATCAAACTGACCCAGAAAGACGATTCTGTGCTTTGGCAAAATGTGTCAAAGCTCAATTACAAACTCTTTTATTTTCTCTCAGTTATATGCTAGATTTCATGTAAGAATACAAATAATAAATATAAGTATATTTGGGCCTCAAGCATTTGCATTTTTTCTACGCTGTAGTTAAATCCAACAAACCTGGAAAATTCCCATGCTTTCAAGAAGAAAAAATATTGCCATTACCCCATTATTTTATTTATTAAGTCCTTCCATAGCAAATATTATTAACATTCAATAATTAAGAGAAAAAGAAACAAAATTAAACACTAATAGAGAAAAATCTTCCATGTTATTTTCTAATTTGAATCTCTAAATATTAAATTAGGCTTGATAGAAATCCATCAACAATAAAATTATAAAATAGAAGTAAAATTGTAAATAATGAAAGTGTAGCAAAATTGTGATATATTAACTTTACTGCACATCCACTACAGTTTTCAGTACAGCAATGGGAAAATCATATCCATGTGTTCTCTGGGGTGTGTAAAGCAAATACCACATTTTATTTAATCAATAACACTTCATTTTTAATACTTGAAGCAATTTATTCATAGAGTACTAACAATGGAAAACAATCATCAGATGCATTTTGTAAAACAACATTTTAATCTTTTTGGCTCAAACTTGAATTTTGCTTTAAATGTTAAAAATGTAATGCCGCAACCACTTAAGTAATTGTATTATAACTTTACACATACATGTGGATCAGTATTTTTTAAATATTTTATTTATTCATTTTTAGAGAGAGGGGAAGGGAAGGAGAAAGAGTGGGAGAGAAACATCAATGTGTGGTTGTCTTTCATGTGTCCCCTACTGGGGACCTGGCCTGCAACCCAGGCATGTGCCCTGACTGAGAATCGAACCAGCGAAACCCTGCCTCACAGGCCTGTGCTCAATCCACTGAGCTACACCAGCTAGGACAAATTATTTTTGTATAAGGTGTAGTTTTTCATTTTATATCATCAAGTCCTCTGACTTTTCCATACCCACAAATTAATATGTTAAATCAAATTCTTTTTTTGTTTGTTTTTGTTACTTCATTTTTGTAGCATTTGTGTGTGTGTGTGTGTGTGAGACTAGCCTTTTTCATGTCTCTACCCTTCCTACCAGTCTCAATGTGGCTTCTTCTAAATCAAATTCTTAATATGTTGAATGAAAATTACCTCAATTGAGAAAATCTATACTTCTTACACAAAGCATCAGTTTCAAAAACTCATTTTTTAGGTTATGGGCTGTAATAACTTTCTGATTCATAGTTCCAGAAAAAAGATCTCTCTCTCTATTTTTTATTGTATTTTTCCATTGCCATTTATATTATTATACCCCACCACCACCCTGTAGTCACCACACTGTTGTTCATGTCCATGAATCTTTTTTCCTTTTTGCTCAATTCCTCCACCCCTAACTCCCCCCACCATAGCTGTCATCTTGATATATTTAAATCTGTCACTGTTTTGCTTGTTAGTTCATTAGATTCCACATTTGAGTGAGATCAAATGGTATTTGTGTTTCTCTGACTGGCTTATTTCACTTAGCATAATATTCTCCAAGTCCATTTATGGTCCATTTATTCTCTGGGTCACAAAGGGTAAAGTTTTCTTTTTTTGTGGATGAGTAGTATTCCATTTTGTATATGTACCATAGTTGTTTAATCCACTCATCTACTGATGAACACTTGGGCTGCTTCCATACCATAACAATTATAAATAACATTGCAATGAGCAAAGAGGTACTTATGTTCTTTCAAATTAGTGTTTTGGGTTTCTTCAGATATATTCCCAGAAGTGGAATCGATGGGTCAAACAGCAGATCCATTTTTAATTTTTTGACATATCTCCATATTGCTTTCCACAGTGGCTGCACCATCTGCTTCCCCACCAATAGTGCAAAAGGGCTTCCCCTTCTCAACATACTTGCCAGCACATGTTATTTGCTTACTTATTGATGACAGCCATTCTGACTGGTGTGAGCTGGTATCTCATTGTGGTTTCAACTTGTATTTCTCTGATAATTAATGACATTGAGCATTTTTTCATATACCTATTGGCCCTTTGTATGTATCTTTGGAGAGGAGTCTATTCAAGGCCAACACACAAAATTTCATTTGCAGCTACTCACACTAGGCTAAGACGGAGTAGACTAGAGACATGTGAGGAGAGTCTAGGGTTGGTGGCTCTGGGGATAGAGTTGAACAATCAGTTACTAAAATCCCTGTGCTGAGTCACTCCCCATACTGCAGAAGCCATTTTTTCTCAGCCAGAGCACACCCCTCAAAGTGGCATCAGCCTAAGGAGGAGCAATAGTGCCACCTACAGGAATCACTCTCATCCCATCCTGTGGAACTTAAGCCAGGCTTGCTGAGTGTAACCGAAGGGTATATCAGGGAATAAGCCTAATAGGAAGGTGAATGTCAAGGAGCTCTGAGACTTTTGCTGATTCTCTCCAGGGCACGGAGCTGGTAAAAGCCAGACTGGGCACATAGCCTGGTTCTTTCTGCACATACCCAAGCCCAGCACAGATCCACAAGCTGTAAATTCCTGACAGCTGCTACAGGTTGCTCAGGACCAGTCACAGGCAGCATTTGACATAGGGCTGCATCATTGTCTTTGCAAATCTACCTAATATGTAAAAACAAATACAAAGAAACAGCCAAAATGGGAAGATAAAGAGATAGGCCACAAATGAAAGAACAAGAGATCTCTCCAGAAAAAGAACTAAATGAAATGGAGGCAAGCAATTTATTACATATAGAGTTTAGAGTAATGATTATAAGGATATTCAACAGCATGGAAAAATACATATAAACCATAAAAAAGGACCAGTCAGAAATACGAAATGCAATATCTGAAATAAATAGTACACTGAAAAGGAAAAATTGTAGGCTAGATGAAGCAGAGGATTGAATGAGCAATTTGGAAGACAAGGTAAAAAAACAACAACAAAAACCTAAGAAGAGCAGGGAAAAAATTTTAAATGAGAAGAGCTTAAGAAACCTTTGGGATAACATTAAGTGTAACAACATCTGAATCATGAGAATACTAGAAGGAAAGGAGAGTGAGAAAAAGACCAAGAGTGTATTTGAAGAAATAATGCCTGAGAACTTCCTTAATTTGATGAAGACAAAAGACATGTAAGTCCAGGAAGTGCAGAGTCACACACAAAATGATCCCAAAGAGACCTACTCCAAGATGTATCATAATTAAAATGACAAATCTCAAAGACAAGGAGAGAATTCTAAAAGCTACAAGAGTAAAGCAACTAGTATACCTAAAGGAAGCTCCAAGTAGACTGTTATCTGATTTCTCAACAGAAACATTTCATGCCAGAAGGAATTGACATGAAATATCCAAGGTGATGAAAAGCAAGCACCCACAACCAAAACTACCTCACCCAGCAATGCTATCATTTAAAGTTGAAAGAGCAAAAATGGTTCCCAGACAAGAAAACGATGTAGGTGTTTGTTAACACCAAATCACCACTGAGCAAAGGTTAATGGGCTTGCTAGAAGTTCCCGGCTGGTGTGGCTCACTGGACTGAGTGTCAGCCTGCAAACCAAAGGGTTGCCAGTTCAATCCCCAGTTAGGGCACATGGCTGGGTTTCAGTCCATGTCCCCAGTAGGGGATGTGCAAGAGGCAACCAGACATTGATGTTTCTCTTTCTGCTTCCCTTCCCTTCTCTTAAAAAAAAAAAAAAAAGAAGAAGATAATGAAAAATAGTTAAAAATAAAATGGCAATAAATACATATCTATCAATAGTCTTAATATGTATTAGATTCAAACAGATCAAAGAAAAATATTCTATTTAGAACTTTTATTTTATATGTTACTACAAATGATGGCTCATCTTTGTAGAAAAACTGGAAGAAACATGATCTAAGTGAGAAATAAAAATTTATGTTCTATTTTCTTATTTTAAAATGTATTTTTTCATGTATTTATTTTTAGGGAGATGGGAAGGGAGAGAAAAGAGAAGGAAAGAAACATCAATGTGTGATTCCCTCTCATGCCCCCTACTGGCACCTGGCCTGAAACCCAGGCATATGCCCTGACTGGAAATTGAACCAGCAGCTCTTTGGATTGCAGGCCAGTGCTCAATTCACTGAGTGACACCAGCCAGGGCACGTTTTATTTTATTAAGATCCTGGTTATTCTTCAAAATATTTCATTGATTAAACTAATAAATATTAACAGTTACAGAGTGATATATTGTAAAAAATCTAGAAAATATTACTTGATTAAAAAAGCAACGATTTGAATACATATTTGGGAAACAGCTTTGCCTAATTTGTTATCCTTTTCCCCTCTATCTGCTAGATATACAAGGAGATGTTCCTCTAATATTCACTGTGAGAACCAAGTTCAGATCTTGGTGGCAAAATTCACAAAGGTGTGAGATACCCCTAGTTATGATTCGGTTCCCCTGTAGTCTTAAACTCTCAGAGAAGGCCACAGTGAGCCTCCTGCAATTCCTGAATTATGGTTCCCAATTCCTTATTATGGCGATTGTTCTTGCAGAGGGTCTTTACTCCTGGAAGCTGTTATTTTCTGTATTAACCTATAGTCCTCTCCAGTAGGGGCAACTTTCTTTGCATTGTGACTTCACTTCTCTTATGAATCTCAGAAGTTGCTGATTTCTCAGTTTGTTTGGTTTTTCACCTATTAACATAGAGTGGAAACTTCTAAGGGTCTTTTACATGCCTGACCAGAAATCGGAAGCCCCATTATCCTGCTTTGAGTTAAAAAAAATTACTAGAAATGTTTAGGATGGTACTCCATTTACCCATTTTTATGTATTTTTTTGAGTTTCTCCTGAGATGTTTTAATTCTAAACTTTTGTGTATTTAACATTTAATACTTGCTGTTTTGTGTTTTACAAACAAACACAAAAACAGTCTAAAAATTGAAAAAAATATACTTGTATATGTACTGTCTAAATTTCAGTTAAGTAGGAAAAGTAGATGCCTTTAGATCTATTGAAAAGATATACTCCATCATATTGACAAAGTAAACCAAGGAGAAAAGGAAGATACCAGAAACAATAATGTAACACATAATACAGCCTGATTAAACAACCATATTGTCAATTGGACAGTGCCTAGAGAGGCATCCATCCAAAATGTAGCAGAGGAAAGCAGAGAAATAAGGAGTGAGTAGATTACCTGACTCACTTTTCCATGTGGAAAATTATATTGAGAACCATTTAAAAAAGTTATTAAATGGATAAAGAAGAAAATTATAGGTTCAAGAAAATAATATTATAAAGAAAAACAAGCAGCAATGGCACTTACATAAACTAACAATATATAACCACAAGAAAGCATAATCATACTAAATATTTTTCTTTCAGCAGTAATCAATACTTATCAAATCAGTATTTACTTACTGAATATTTATTATGTCATATTGGGAAGATGGGGGAAAAAGAGAAGAGGAAATACAACATAAACAGATTTAATGGACAAATAGGGTTAAAATTTTACGTACAATAATATAAATATCTAATATCTAAAACTGATAAAAATTTCAGTATATGCACATGAAAATATGAAGAAACCTACTAAAATAATAGCTAGCAGTATTAAAAGTTTTGCCTCTGGGGAGGAGGGTGGATTGGACAATTAGAAACTTACTGAGTTTGATTTAGCCTAGCAGCAATAATAGTATAAAATGTTTGTCTACATGTATATTGATTAAAATAATTATTCAAAAATAGCCCCCAGATAGTTAAGAGAAGAATTCCTCACTGTAACCTAAAGAAAACATATTATCTCAATGCAGATATTGGCATACCTCTGTTTTTAAAACTTGATCCCCATAATTCTCAATTCCAATCACCATTTTTTTACTTTTCTCTAGATTTCTGCTACTAGATTTGCCTTAGGCTTTATATCTGCTTCCTTAATTCTAAACAGGCAGGGTGATGACTTCATTACTACCTCTTTGACATATATGTAGGTCTTTCTTTTTTATAAAGAATATTTATTTATCAATATTTTCCTTTTCTATTGTTGTTCAAGTACAGTTGTCTCCATTTCTCAATTACCACCTCCCTGCTCCACCCATCCCTACTTCCCAACCTTGTTCCTACCTGCTTTGGCTTTGTCCATGTATCCTTTATACATGTTCCTTGATAACCTTTCCCCTCCCCCCACCCGTTATCCACTCCCCCTCCTTTCTGGGTACTGTCAATTTGTCATTTCCATATCTCTGGTTAGATTTTTCTTGCTTGTTTTTTTAATCAGGCTCCACTTATAGGTGAGATCATATGGTATTTGTCTTTTCCACCTGGCTTTCACTTAGCATATTGTTTTCCAGATCCACCCATGCTGTCCCGAAGGGTAGGAGCTTCATCTTTTTTTCTGCTGTGTAAAATTCTATTGTGTAAATGTACCATAGTTTTTTGATCTATTCATTTACTGATGGGCACTTAGGTTGCTTCTAGCACTTGGCTACTATAAATTGTGCTGCTATGAACATTAGAGTGCATATGTTCTTTTGAATTGGTGTTTCAGGATTCTTAGGGTATAGTCCTATCAGTGGAATTACCAGGTCAAAAGGTAGTTCCATTTTTAGTTTTTTGAGGAAATTCCATACTGTTTTCCACAGTGGCTGCATCAGTATGCATTCCCACCAACAGTGTACTAGGGTTCCCTTTTCTCCACAATTTTGCCAGCACTTGTTTGTTGATTTAGTTGTGATGGCCATTCTGACTGGTGTGAAGTGGTATCTCGTTGCAATTTATTTTTAATTTGCATCTCTCTGGTGGCTAGTGATCCTTTCATATGTCTCTGGGCCCTTTGTATGTCTTCTTTGGAAAAGTACCTGCCCAGATCCTTTGCCCATTCCTTAATTGGGCTGTTTGTCTTCTTAGAGTGGAGTCATGTGAGTTTTTTATATATTTTGGAGATCAAACCCCTGTCTGAGGTATCATTGGAAATGTATTTTCCCATATAGTTGATTCCCTTTTCATTTTGCTGATGTTTTCTTTAGCTGTGCAGAAACTTTTTGTTTTGATGAAGTACCATTTGTTTATTTTTTCCTTTATGTTTCTTGGTCTAAGGGACATATCAGTGAAGTATTGCTGCATGGAATATTTGAGATGTTCTTGCCTATGTTCTCCTCTAGGAATTTTATGGTGTCCCAACTTATATTTAAGTCTTTCATCAATCTTGAGTTTATTTTTGTGAATCATTTAAGTTGATGGTCGACTTTCAATTTTCTTGTGAGTAGCTGTCCAGATCTCCCAACACTATTTGTTGAAGAGGTCATTTTACTCCATTTTATGCTTCCTCGCCCTTGTCAAATATTAATTAATCATAGAGGCTTGGGTTTATTTATGGGCTCTCTGTTCTGTTCCATTGGTCAATGTGTCTGTTCATATGCCAGTACCAGACTATTTTGACTACTGTGGACTTGTAATATAGTTTGATATCAAGTATTGTGATCCCTCCTACTTTGTTCTTCTTTCTCAAAATTGCTGTGGTTGTTCGGGGTTGTTAATGATTCCATATAAATTTTTGAAATATTTCTTCTATATCTGTGCAATACATCATTGATACATTAATAGGTATGTATTGAATCTATAAATTGCTTTGGGTAGTATGGACATTTTGATGATGTTAATTCTTCCAATCCATGAACATGTTATATGTTTCCATTTGTTTGTGTCTTCCTTGATTTCTTTCTTTAGTGTTGTGTAATTTTCTGCATACAAGTCTTTTACCTCTTTGGTTGGGTTTATTCCTAGGTATTTTATTTTTCTTTTTGCTATATCAAATGGGATTTTTTCCTGATTTTTGTTTCTGATATCTCATTGTTGGTGTACAAAAGTGCCTTTGATATCTGAATATTGATTTTGTATTCTGCTGCTTTGCCAAATTCATATATTAGGTTAAGTTGTTTTTTGGTAGAGTCTATAGGATTTTCTATGTACATTGTCATGTCATCTGCAAACAATGACAGTTTTTCTTCCTTTATTTTTTGGATGCCTTTTATTTCTTTTTCTTGTCTAAACACTGTTGCTACAACTTCCAATACTATATGGGTCTTTCTTAAACAAACAAAAAATCAACAATTAACTTCCACTTTGGGAAGAAAGGGTTTTACCCTGTTGTGATCTTTACTTGTGAGCCCACAGTGCAAACACTTCCGGCTTCTAATACTTATAAGATACATCAGATTGTTTGACCTTGAAGCCTAAGAAGATCCAATGCGAGCAAAATCCAGTGTCCTAGATTCTAGACGTTGCCACTCGGTCCTAATAATAATTCATAAAAGGACTTCAAGCAAGACCAACTTATTACATTTTCTCTCTGATATTGGAAGGATGAAGAGGAGCATGAGACACATTGTACTTTACTGTACCTGTTTCCAAATTCATTATAAACAAAGCTGCATGTGAGTGTACATAACAGAAAAGAGAAATATATCTGTCTATATATACACCTATATCTATATCTATCTATATCTATACTTATATATATCTATATCTATAATCTATCTATCTGTATTTACTCACCTCTGCACTGGACCAGATCACATAGTCAGTATTCATGAAATGATGGGGATGAATGACAATTTGGATGTTTCAAATTTGCTTTTATTCTGGCTTACTCATAAAGCAGCTAATAAGACAAAATTATACACAGCATATAGGTGATTGGGCCTCACTACCATTTCCTCCCCCATGTCTTATGGAGTTTTCCCAAGGTATAGTGGTTTGACTTCACTAAATCAGAAAATCTGTGGTCTCATATCAGCAAAGAACTAATCTGTGATTTCATCTCAGTACACTATTACTTACACAAACCTTTCACCAGGCTACATACACCAGACTAAATTCTTGGATTATAGGCCTTGAATTTTTTGCTGTGTCTGAACAGGGTCACTCTCTCCTTTGCACTCATTCTACAGGGACTAGAAGTTTCTGCTTTACATTCAACTGCAGGTTTTCTCTGACCAGCCCTGACCATAGAGCACCGCAACTTCACTCTCTATTTCTCTGCTGCAGCACAGAATTAGTTATTGTGATTCTTGACAGCAAAAATTCAAATAAAATGACTGTTGTATAGGTGATTCATATGCTTATTTTTGAACTTTAAAAGCAAAAAAAACCCACTGCTGATTGTGTGTCCTACAGTTACTTTTTCATAGTTTTGACTTCCAAATCTGACCCATTCAATATGAAATATTCATCTTTATATTTTTAATTTTTTCATTTACATTCATTCCCCTTTTTTATTATATTATTCATTTCCTATGTTCTTATTTTTTTAACTCCCTGGTTTGTAGCTGTATTGGCAATTTATTTATTTATTTATTTTTCATATTTTTTATTGTTGTTCAAGTACAGTTGTCTTTATTTCACCCTCTCACACCCACCCCTACCCCAGCCATCCCACTTCCCACCTTTGATCCTAATCCTCTTTGGTTTTGTTCATGTGTCTATTATACATGTTCCTGGAAACCCTTCCCCCTTTTCTCTCAATTATTCCCTCTCACCTCCCCTCTAGTTACTGTCAGCTTGTTCTTAATTTCAATGTCTCAGGCTATACTTTGCTTGCTTTTGTGTTTGTTGATTAGGTTCCAGTTAAAGGTGAGATCATATGGTATTTGTCTTTCATCATCTGGCTTATTTCACTTAGCATAACACTCTCCAGTTCCATCCATGCTATTGCATAGGGTAGGAGCTCCTTCTTTCTTTCTGCTGCATAGAATTCCATTGCATAAATGTACCACAGTATTTTGATGCATTCATTGACTGATGGTCACTTAGGTTGTTTCCAGCACTTGGCTATTGTAGATTGTGCTGCTATGAACATTGGAATGCATAGGTTATTTTGAATTTTTGTTTCAGGGTTCTTAGGGTATAGTCTTAGCAGTGGAAATACCAGGTCAAAAGGCAGTTTCATTTTTAGTTTTTTGAGGAAATTCCATACTGTTTTCTACAGTGGCTGCACCAGTCCGCATTCCCACCAACAGTGCACTAGGGTTCCCTTTCTCCACAACTTTGCCAACACTTGTTTGTTCATCTGTTTATGATGGCCATTCTCACTGTGCCATCATCTTTATATGTATATGTTTCATACCTCATCTTTATATTTTAGAACTCTATGGGACTAAACAAGGAGTCCTGTGAGAATTGATTTTGCCACAGCACTCACACCTGGGTATTACCAGTGATCATTTTTAAATCACTGGAAAGTTGAATCATTCAAGGAATGTTTATGATGAGGTTTGATTAATGGGGTAATTAAATAGTTAAACAAAGTCAGACATTTTTAAAAATTTTGTAACAACCTTTCTACTCTCAATAAAAATTCCACGTTACATTTAGTATTCATTTTATTTAGTATTTCACTTGGAAGTATTATTGATAGTATCACATAAAAGTCCAAAAAGAGAAACTATCATCAGATAGAACAAATTACCCACTCTAAATTTAAAATAAATCATTGCCTACAAGTACTATCACATGACAATTTTCTAATCAGCTGAATCTCTATAGGACAGACACTAAGAGCTGTAAAGACACTATTAACCTGTTTGAACTAGTTACCTTATAATGTCAACATAAAGTTCAAAATCTTGGACTTTATGATCAAATTTGATCTAAAGATCAAATCTTTAGATCACATTTTTAAGTGACCTAAAGACACTCTTGAAATAGAATATGGATAATCAGAATTTTTTATAAGTATATGAAAATTAAGGGCAAAACTTCATACACCTGGGAATGAGAAATGACTCCAAAGTCTAATAAGAACTTGCTTTCTGTCAGTTGACTCCTTCTTTCTCCATATGTCTACTTCATTTTTCTCTCTTTCCTCATCTACTTTTTTTCGACCCACATGGTAAAAAAGATTGTCACTATTTCTAACGTATACCACTTACAGAAAACAAAAACCATTGAAAAAATAATTGATTTAATTTTGGCCTCAAATCCAATCAACTGTGTGAATGATGCAAAGAGCATAGGAGTATACCACTTTAAAAAACAAAAAGGTCAGGGCAGATTAAAATTAATGGAAAGACAAAACATCAGGTATACACCAATTTATTACTAGGGACCTTCTTTCAGCCATGACCTTTAACCATATTTGTCATCTCTACTACTATTCTCCAGGCAACCCATGGCTGCCAACAAAAATCCTGCCTTTTATATTTTAAAACGAAAACATAATTAAGACTGAATCTATCTATTGTGTTTCATCTTACTTTTAGAGCACTAAGTTTCTTCTTCAGAAGTGTCTCTCTTTTTTAAGGCACAGTAACCTGGAAGATATTAAAATGTCACTTCTATAGTCACATGATTTGGTGACTTGTCTAGTGCAACATATAGGTCAACATCTTTTAAACAAAACATAGCAGACATTTCCAAGATTCCATGACTTTAATTGCTACTTACTGAGTTCACCATCCAAATATTCCTTTGGAAAAGGAATAAAAACAACGATTTAGCCCTATGCAAATCTTTATGTACATTTGTAGAGTCCTTTCTGGTGGCTTTTACCATTGCTGTGAATATCTCCTTCACTGAAGGCCCAGAATGGCCTTTCCTTATGCAAAGCTCCTTCACATACTTATGTATCTTTAAAACACAAAGGTAATTTATTTCCAGGTTTACAAATATAATTAATGTCTGGAATATATAAGCAGTGCTTTTGTGGAAGGACTTGGGTGGTGTCAGGAGAACTGGAGGAAGTTTCTAAAGGGCTTAGTTAATGGAGAATCAGAAAACGATCTAATTGAAGATGTAAGTCTTTATCTTAAATTCATTTATGTTTCATCAATCACATATGCACAAATAAATATAAGTATTTTAGAATTTTCATTAAGATTTCATGAAGGGTTAATACAATGTCAAACTCCCCAAAATGTGAAGGCTATTAAATCAAATGTGCTTGCCAAAAAGCCTCTCTGAACTGACTGATGCCATCAACATAGTAAATTCAGTACTACTAGGTACCAGGTCTGCTCTGGACATTACTATACACACAGTACCTGGCCTGGCCTCTGGTAATCAGCAGATATTTAATGAAATCTGTTGATCCAATACATTGGTAAATGAAAGACAAGACTTCATGAAGGAGAACAGTGACTCTGAAGAATACACTCATTCAATGGAAACTTTCTTTATAATTATGGTCCCCAGAACTATTCTCTTGAAGGGTAGCTTTGTGAGCTAAGAAGCAGAAGAAAATATGGTTTACTTGACAAAGCAAATCTATTTTTTCTGAGATTTCCTGAGGCACACAAAATTGACACTGGGAACATTCTGGACTGGAGTCTCGGACTATCTTTTCGTTACCCCTACGGTATGAAGTAGAGATGTAAGTCTCCTGGTGGTTTTAATTCCAGGAAAACAAAAATCTGTATTGAGGTGTAAAATAAAATGTATGAACTTAATTCCATTGTTGAGTGATGAATAAGCTATTAATAAACCCAGGATTGCTGTGGTAAGTCAGAGTTTTAATTCTATTATAAAGGCAGTATGATGCAAGATGGTCTGAAATTCTCCATGAAGGAAGATTTTTATTTATTTTTTTCTTTATCAGTTTTATTGCATTTTTCCTATTACCATTAGTCCCCAGCACCCTCCTTCCCCTGCAATCACCACACTGTTGTTCATGTCCATGTGTCCTAGGAAGATTTTTAAACATGACTCAATTGGCAAGTTAGTGGTTGTTCCCCAACACCATCATAGGAGATGAAGGTGAGGATGTAGAGACAATAGGAATAACTTTATAAGAATCATAAAAAAGCAAAGACAAGTAAGACATACAGTGAGTTAATTAAATGCCTTTAGTCCTTTTCAATTCTAATTCTACCAAAACATAGTATTTAACAAAAGTAATGGAAACACTCCTACCTATGTATTTGGTTGTTTGCTAAGTTAATTTATTTGTCTTATTATTTAATCTTAACAACTCTGCTTCCCAAGTGTTAATATCTGCAGTGGTATAAGTCAATGTTTTGACCCACACTTGTTTTTGTATTTATGAAATAAAAATAATGACTGTTTCAAACCCAGGTAACTTATTTCAGAGCCAATACTTTCTTGCAAATGTGATGTTGAGATTTATAGCCTTGACAACTTAGCAACCTCTTTAAGGATAATTATCTTTTCACAAACAGGCCCTTAATGGATCTTTAGGCATTTTCTAACCTCATTTAGTGAAAGACTTTTGCATTTTGCCTTATTTATGTTACAATTACATTTAATTTACAGTTCAAAGATCTGATACAAAAAGATAAAGAAAGCAAATTAATTGTCAATTCAATTTGCATGGCCTCTACCAGCAGTCTGGTCTATTTTATTTTGTTTTGTTTTAATTTGGTATGGCAGCTACATAATATTTACAAACTGTTCTTACTAGGGCTACTTAGTGTTGCCTAGTTTCCATAGGGCGTTACTTTTTAATATAACTGGTGTGAAATATTATGTGGACTCTTTCTAATGAAAATAGTAAAATATTTTTTAAAACATCTGTAAGACGCAGTTATTTATAGAGTTAGCACATACCTGTTGGTTGAATTCTAAACTTCCCATTCCTCAAACTGTGCCTAGTTTTACTCACTGAAAACTGGCTATACTCAAGCTCCAAAGTTTAGTCCATGTGAATCTGGATGAGATTGTCTGTCAACAAGTTCCATTTCTCTGGTTCACGTGGTTTATATAGGGCTGAGAGTGTGACTTTGCCAGTGTAATCGCAGTAAATGCCAGCACTTTGTATAAGGGTTACATCTGTGTAAGCAACCTCAATTTATGTGACACATCCATAAAAGCATCTGAGCAAAAGCATCTGAACAGATTTAGAATTCGGTGCAGGGAAACAAGGACCAATCGTAACAGGTCCTGAAATTTGAACTAACTAAATTAAGGAGACAGGACAAAGGGTAGCTGGGACTTCTCCTCTTCAACAGTACAGGCTGGCATCCTTATGTGTTAGCAAAACTGCTGTGAATCTGTGGTCTGTTGCACGTGGGAACTCAGGTATCTCATCTGAACCTGCAAAATTAGGATTGAGGCAGAAAAATTTCATGATGTATGAATGTGTCGGCTAATTATGCAGTATTAAGTATGGTTTTGAAAAATACAAGTTTTGTTTTTCTAATGACAGTCCACCTGAAAGGAAAACCTAAAATTGATAAATTGATAAATAGAGCTTTACTAAAACAAGCTCCTTTTACTTATGGCCAAAATAAAGAAGGAATGACAAAAATTCTGGATTTTTGCACCTTCGTTGGGGTTCAAAAAGGCCAATTTTATACATGAAACAAAAGTTAGGCCAAAAGCTTAAAGATACATTTCAGTAAGAAAAGATTTGACAGGCAATGAGTTGAGAGCCTAAGGGAGACCTGACACTCCTTCTTCCCTCCATGTACACACACTTCTTTAGAATTATTAAAAAATGAGAGGGAGACAGGGAAAGAGAGAAAAGAAAGACCCCTCATCAAAGAAATCTGAGTAACATTGTGTACACTTTATTTTTTGTTTCTGTGTGTAGCATTATCGTACTTAACAACCTATTAAACCTAGTGAGAAGTCTTAACTTTAAAAAATATAAAATTTCAATATGTTGTAAATATGTTGTAAATTTTCATTAAAATTTCCTCTTTGACTTTGACTTACATAGAAGTATTTTCTTTTAGGTTTCCAAATTACAAGCTATAGATTCAGAGGTGTAAATATAGATAAGAAGTGGAAAGATTATCATAAATCATGCACTCATAAAAGATCACTATTCTTAAAAATATAAAGATTACTTTAAAATATAAAGTAATAATAACATATAATTTAAAAATAAAATGTTCCATAAGTAGAATTGTGAAAGTTATAATTTAAATATATGAATTAATGGTATTTAATATAATTTATCAATTAGAACTATTTGCTAATAGAAAATAATGTGAGCTTCATTTAGACTTTTGAAATAAATTTACATGGGATACTTTCCTTAGTGTAAAAAAACTAATTTTGTCTGCAAATTTGAATATTAAAACATCTTTCTTATCTTTTAATATTTCATAGTAACCTATACTTAAAATGAAAGATAATGTATAAAACAGATAGGGTTGCAGGGAAACTTCCTAAACTATGCTCAATGGTGAATTTTTTTCTTTTCTATCTAATATACTACAGCACAAAGAAAGTCATTTTAAAAGATGACTTTTGTAGCAGGTATTCACTTTTGGAAAATCTTACCTCTTATAATCCCCAAGTCATGTGTTTGGCATTAATAAATAGTAATAGAAATATTTTTAACCTTAGAAACCCTTATGGTTATCACTATGAAGGTTAAAATTTTAAAATACTAGGATTCAATGTCTAGAATGACCTATTTAGTAACTCATGTTTTACTTGACAAATAATGACCAATTTGATCATTGATTAATATAGAAACAGTTGCCATGGTGGAAAAATAACCCACATCATAAACCTACATGAGGATAATCATAACTTAAGAAAGGGATATGGCAGACTTCACTCAAGTTTATATATAGAGAGAGATAAAGATAGAGAGAGAGCTAAAAGCTTCATGTGAACACTTCTTATTGCTTTCCTATTTAGATCTAATATTTATGTCTAAAATTGATCAGTATTAAGATAATTTAAAATGTGAGCATCCACTGTACAATAATCTATTCATAAATTATGTAATTTTGTTTCAGCATTTCTAATTCTAAATAACTAACTTAAAAAGTAGAAAAAAAACAATGAATGTTTCATTTAAAAAAAGAGAGATTTGTGTACTCTGTGAAGTAAGTGTCTGTTATGGGGATAAGACTATACTGGTGTGCAAATGTATAGGAAACTTATTGGACAAACATGGAGAAAAACACAAAAATTCCAAAGCCAGAGATATACAGTGAA
This sequence comes from Carollia perspicillata, assembly GCA_004027735.1. NCBI lineage: Eukaryota > Metazoa > Chordata > Mammalia > Chiroptera > Phyllostomidae > Carollia > Carollia perspicillata. Next base: position 24,323 of record PVKM010017729.1, read on the forward strand.
ATACTACTGACTAATTGACTAGTCTGGGAAGTAGTACCAACTCTGTGCAAGGCAAGGGACTGATGAAATTCTTGTTTCAACAATAGATTATAGAGGCCATAACATTCTCATACAAAGCGAATTTGCTGAGAGCAATACGTTTGACTTGATTTCCTTAGGAGCTTCCAAATTAATCAGATTGAGGTCTGCTTCAATACTTCAATTCCTTCACTATGTAAAAAAGATATTGTGTCAGAAGTAATTAAAGACAAAAAACTAAGATTTGTTTAAGAAATGTTTATTTTATTTCATTAGCTGTCTCCTGGGTCAAATGCACCACAGTCCTAATAGTTCCGAGCAATTAGCAGAATCATGCCTCCGTCTGTAGTACTGAGGAACATAGATAATTCAAAGTCTTTCATGATATCACTTAACTCCTTCATTTTTATTAATAGTCCTTTGCACTAGTTATCCGCAATATTACTCTTATTAACTGAACAAAAAAGTCAGTGCAAGTATTAAGATTTGTCACTCAAAGTAATCCTTAGAATATAAATATAAATTAATATCACATTGTAAAGTATTTGTTAGTTTATATTTTATATTAGTCATTCTCAGAATAATGGCATTTGTCTTTGCACATGATCCCACACTTTCTGATGTTAAATTTAGTTTTAAATCTTTTATCGTTTAAGGAATCTAGTTTCATTTTTCTGTATATAATGAGCTAGTATCATCAATACCATGTGATATAAAACTCTCCTGTTTCTACCATGTTACCATTATGATCTCACCTATAAGTGGAACCTAATCAACAAAGCAAATAAGCAAGCAAAATATAACCAGAGATATGGAAATAAAGAACACACTGACAGTAACCGGAGGGGAGGAGGGAGATGGATAATGGGGGAAAACAAGGGAAAGGCCATCAAGGAACATGTATAAAGGACACATGGACAGACAAAAGGGGGTAGGTTTGAGGGTGGGAGGCAGGGGTGGGTGGGAGAAAACAGAGACAACTGTACTTGAATAATAAAAAAAAAAAGAAAGTGTGGGAGAATATATCTGTGACCTACAAGTGGCAAATTACTCCTTTTTTAATTTAATCTTTATTTCAAGATATTTTGTGAATTCTTTGTTGTTATTGTTGACCTATTCATTGTTTAATATCATGTTATTTAGCTTTCATGTATTTGTGTATTTTTCTTATAACTTACTTCTTTTTGTATTCTTGGATACAAGAATACTTGTATTCAAGTATCCTTCTTGTACCTTATTTACAGTTTAATGGCATTGTGGTCAGAGCAGATGGTGGATAATTTTAAT
>PVKM010017730.1:0-25588 GCA_004027735.1 Carollia perspicillata
TAACTGTGGCATCATTCTCAGAGACTGGCAGCCCTAATAAAGTTGAACATTTGTATATCTGATAACCTGTCTATTCTACTCCTAGATAAATATATACATATCTGCAACATAGGAGATGTGCAAGAAAGTTCAAAGCCATAACATTTTATATAATAAACAGAAACTAGAAAAAACAAAAAAAAATCAACATACATTGTCATGCATAAAAATACCAAAGAGCAATGTCAAAAACAAACAAACACCTATTTTAGTTAACAATGGGGGTAGATCTTAAAATCATAACATTGAGCAAAAGACAAAGAGACAAAAGCCTGCATGTGTAAGATTTCATTTAACTGATGAGGGAATTTTATAACTGATAGAGAAGGTAATAAGCATTGATAATGAAATAACAAGGTTTTCAGTAAATAAATGTTAGTTAAATTTGCTCATAGGTAAAATATAAAATTAGATGTCTATATCACAGCACACAGAAAAATAATTTTTGAGTGAGGATTTAGGGCCTAAATCAGAAAAGGAAATACATAAAAATTTAGAGAAAAATTAGAGAACCCCTTTATGATATTAGATTAGGAAAGGATTTATTAAAATACACACACATGTGTACATATACTTGTACACAAAATCTAACAAAGAGAGAAGGTGATAAATTTAATCACAGTAAAAAGAAAAACTTAACTGGAAGATCAAAAGATGAAAAAACCATAGACTTGAGATATTTGTAATTTATATGAAGGATAAATGATTTTATATATTATATAAAGACCTTCCAGAAATCAATATGAAAATAATTAATCAATATAATAGAGTAATTGACAAAAGATGGAAACCTGAAATTTACAGAAGATAGAATCTGAAACATATATATGTATATATATACATGTATATATATATAAGGATGATTAACTTCACTAATAATTATGAAGATGAACATTGAAATATTCCTCACTCATAATACAGGTGGAGGAAGACCTTAAAACACCAGGCTTTTACTGGGGTGATGGAAAATGAGAACTCTTTCTTATATGGTGTATAAGGGTATAGAACCCTTGTACTGGGTATAGAAATTAATTTGGAATTACTCAATGAAGCTGAAATAAAGATATGTATACACAACAGTTCTGATTTTTGATGTCTTATTTGATGTACTGTACATGATTCACAAGGAGATACATACTAGAGATATGATGCCAGTGTTTGCCACAGTGAAAAAGAAGAGACAACCAGAGTACCTCCTCATTGAAAATTATATGAAAAGTGTAGTTTAGTCATACGGTGAAATACTATAGGGCAGTTATATTAATGAAATAGAACTGCATGGACCAATGAGGGTACATTTAAAAATATAATGCAAGGAGAATAAAAGCAATATAATTCCACCTATAAACATTATTTAAATCTTACAAAACAATGAAAGGTACTTTAAGAAACATATATTGTTAGTAAAAGTAAAATTTAAAAATCATGGAAACACTACATATCAATTTCCAAATTTTAGGGCTTATGTCTTGAGAGTCTTCAGTTTCCCCTTTCTCTCACCTCCAAGCCCCTTTTTGCAGGGAAATCTCTTAGCTATGCTTCAAAATATATTCATTATTCAACAACTTTTACTACCCTCACTGGCCCAAGACACTATCATCTCTTCATTATTTCAATTTCCTCCTAATTGGTCTTACGGCTTCCACCCTTACTCTCTTTCAGTTTATTTATAACATGAGAATGGCCCTTTTAAAACATAAATCAGATGATATCCTTTTTCCACTGAGAACCCTCCAATGGCCTCCTAGTTCTCTAAGAGTAAGTTCTGTCAGTGAGTGAATAGGTTCCAGGGGGTTGAACCCCTGTTATCTCTCTTACTTAATTTTCTAACCTGCTCCCTCTGTTGCAGCCTCAGCTTTCAGTTCTCAAACAAGCAAGGCAAAATTTGGCTTTAGGCATTTCTGTTTTTTTTAAACATTTAAATCCTACTCTCTTTGCATATTTCAATTTTATAATACATTGTTATCAACTATAGTCATTATATTATACATTAGATTCTCAGATCTTATTCATCTTGTAGCTGAAAGTTTGTAACTTTTACCAGTGTTTCCCTATATACTTCACCCCCTTGTCCTTGCAAATGACTTTTCTAAAGTCTGTTTCTGAGTGTAATTATTTTTAAACCTGTTTTTTAGGTTGCACATATAACTGAGACCATGCAGTATATGCCTTTCTATGTCTGGCTTATTTAACTAGCATAGTTTCCACAAATTCTATGTTATTGCAAACAGTAGGGTCTTCTTCTTTCTCATGACTGAATGGTACTGCATTATATAGATGGTATATATGTACACATATATATATATAATATATGCACACACATACACACACACCCATCTCTATCCATTCATTTGTGGACTAATGGGCACTCAGTTTGTTTCCTTCTTGGCTGTTGTGACCATGGCAGTGCATATGTCTCCCAGATAGTCTGTTTTCATTTCCTGTGACTGTATACCCAGAAGTAGGATTGCCGGATCATACTGTAATTTGAAGGAAACTCCATCCTGTTTTTCGTGGTGGCTGTGCCAGTTTATATTCCCACCAACAGCGCATGAGTTTTTGTTTTTGTTTTTACCTTCACATCCTCACCAACACCTGTTATCTCATCTTTCTGATAGCCATTTAATAGCTATGAGGTAATATCTTGTTCTGGTTTATGTGTAATATCTCATATTTGCATTTCCCTGACAATTAGTGACATTGAACACCTTTTATGTGTGCTTGCTGATCTATGTGTATTAGTTCCTCAGCCCATTTTAAATTGACTTTCTCTTCTATTAAATTGTGAGAGTTTTTAAAAATATATATTTGGGATGTTAACCCCTTATCAAGATATATGTAAATATTTTTATATTTTATGTCATTCCATAGGTTGCCTTTTCATTTTTTATGGTTTTCTTTCCTCTGCAAAAGTTTTTAGTTTGATGTAGTCCCACCTATTACTTTCTTAAAAAAGATTTTACTTTATTTATTTTTAGAAAAGGGGGAAGGAAGGGAGAAAGAGAGGGAGAGGAATATCAATGTGTGGTTGCCTCTCATGAGCCCCGCACCAAGGACCTGGCCCACAACCTGGGCACGTGCCCTGACTGGGAATCGAACTGGTGATACTTTGGTTCATAGGCCTGTGCTCAATCACTGAGCCACACCAGCCTGGGCCCACTTGTTACTTTTGCTATTGTTGCTTATGCTTTTAGTGTCAGATACAAAAAAAAGTCACTGCCAAGACTGATGCCAATGAGCGTGCTTCCATGTTTTCTTTTAGGAATGTTATGGGGTTTAGGTCTTACTTTAAGTCTTCAATTCATTTTGAGTTGATATTTGTATATGGTGTAAGGGAGGGATCCAGTTTTTTTGTTTTGTTTTGTTTTTGTTTTTTGTTTCTCTCTCTCTCTCTCTCTTTTTTTTTTTTTTTGCATGTGGCTGTTTGGTTTTTCCAATACCAATTATCAAATAGGCTATTCTTCTCCCATTGTATATATTCTTGGGCCTCTTGTCCTAAATTAATGTACCATATATAGGTAGGTTTATTTCTGTGCTCTCTATTTTGTTTCATTTATCTATGCATCTAGTTTTATGCTAATGCCATACTGTTTTGGTTATTATAGCTTTGTAATGTAGTTTGACATTAGACTGTGTGGGGCCTCCAGCTTTGTTTTTCTATCTCAAAATTGCTTTTGTTATTTAGGTTTTTGTTTTTTATTTCTTTTTTTTTGTGGTAGCATACAAATTTTAGGGTTGTTTTTCTACTTTTGTAAAAAATTCTATTGAAATTTTGATAAGGATTGCTTTGAATCTGTAGATTTCTTGGGCATTTTAAACAATGTCAATGATTCTAGTGAGCATAGAATATCTTCCTACTTCTTTGTATCTTTTCCAATTTCTTTCATCAATGTCTTGCAATTCTCAGTCTACAGATCTTTCACCTCTTAGGTTAAATTTATTCCTAAGTATTTTATTCTTTTTGATGTAATATAAATGGGATTGGCTTTTTATTTTCCATTCTGAAAGTTCATTATTAGTGTATAGAAATGTAACTAGTTTTATACATTGATTTTGATCCTGCAAATTTATTGAAATCTATTAGTCTCTATGTTTTTTCTCTATTTCATTTATTTCCACTCTGATCTTTGTTGTTTTCTTCTTTCTACTAACTAACTTTGGGCTTAGTTTGTTCTTTCTAGTCCAGTTTCTTGTAGAATAAAATTAGAGTTTTTATTTGAGAGCTTCCTTTATTCTTAATGTAGGTGCTTATCATTAAAACTTCTCTCTTAGAACTACTTGCTGCATTTCATAAATTTTGTATCTTGTATTTCCATTTTCATTTGTCTCAAGATATTTTTTAAATTTCTCTTTTTATTTCTTTTTTGACCTGTTGTTTGGGACCTGTCCCTTGGGCAACAGCCACAAAACCTGGAGTACCCAACATGTATATAAGCTCCTTCCCAGGGAGTTATTGGTGATTTGGAGTGGGCTCAATGAGAAGGCAGAGTGGTGTCTGCTGGATCCTTGTTCTCCAGGGAGGATTGCAGTCAGCCCCTAGACACATATTAAATTAAAAGACTGACCCTGAAGTAGCAGTATGCAAATAGGGAAAGACTGAGATGGACCTACCCTTTCTGCACTGACTCTAGGGAGATGGCTACGGCGAATCCTCATGAGTTCCTTAGAACTGTTTCTATGTTTGCTATAGTCTTTGGGTCTCCTGGACACAGCCCTATTGGCCTTCAAAGTTAGGTGTTCCGGGGCATGTCCCTCATATAGAAGTCTTAAAAGATAGGGTGCTTGATGTGGCATGTAATACCTTTGCTTCTCAGCAAGAAGCTAGGAGGTGCATTCCTAATTGTGTGGTGCTGTGCTGGGAGAGGTTTACCGTGAGAGTGTCTCAGCATTTCTTTCCCATTTTGATGTGGGTGATGTGGGTATCTGTTTGCCTGATGTGCAGAACTTGCTCAGCTAGTTTCCAGATTTCATTCAGGGAAAATTGCTCTGTGTATAACTATAGATTCTGTGTGTGCATGGCAGGAGATGAGTTTAAAAGGCTCCTAGTTGCTATCATGAATGGGAAACCCCCATAAGGTCTCTATTTTCCCTATTCATTCTGCCAGGAAAGTGCTATCTCTAAATAGCCATTAAGCTCACTTCCTTACTCTCTTTCAAATTTTTGCTCTTTGATATGGTGTCTCCTTTCAATTTACAATTGTGCTCCCCCTCCTCCGGCTCCTGGTCTTTCTTATTCTGCTCCATTGTTTCATTTTTTTATTGCTTATTCTATTACAGTTGTTCCAATATTTTCCCTTTTGCCTCTCTCCACCCAGTCCAACACTCTCACCCAGAGTCAATCCCCTCTCCAGTGTTCATGTCCATGAGTCATTCATACATGTTCTTTGACTGATCCCTTCTCCTTCCTTCTTACATTCCCCTTCTTCTTCCCCTGCTCCTATAGTTATCAATCTGTTCAATGTTTCCATATCTCTGCTTTTTCTTGTTATTTTGTTCATTACATTACAGTTTTAAGTGAGGTCATATGGTATTTGTCTTTTGCCCACTGGTTTATTTTACTTAGCATAATAGTCTCAAATTCCATCCATGCTGTCAAAAGGTGGCACTTCCTTTTTTCTTTCTTTCTTCTGCAAAGTATTCCATTATGTAAATATACTACAATATTTTTGTCCACTCATCTACTGATAGGCACTAGGGCTATTTGCAACACTTGGCTATCGTGGCTGTTGTAAATAGTGCTGCTATGAACATAGGGGTACATAAGTTCTTTTGAATTGGTATTTCAGGATTCTTAGGGTATATTCCCAGTGGTGGAATTGCTGGGTCATAAGGCAATTCCATTTTTAATTTTCTGAGAAAATTCCATACAGTTTTCCAGAGTGGCTGTACCAGTCTGCATTCCCAACAATAGTGCATTAGGGTTCCCTTTTCTCCACATCCTCACCAGCACTTGTTGTTTGTTTATTAATGATAGCCATTCTGACTGGTGGGAGGTGATATTTCATTGTGGCTTTGATTTGCAACACTGTGATGGCTAGTGATGTTGAACATTTTTTCATATGTCTATGGGCCATCTGTATGTCCTCCTTAGAGATGTGTCTGTTCAGGTCCTTTGGCCATTTTTTAAATTAGGTTGTTTGTCTTCCTGGCATTGAGTTGTATGAGTTCTTTATATATTTTGGAGATCAAAACCTTGTCCAATGTATCATTGAAAAACATGTTTTCCCATACAGTTTGTTCCCTTTTCATTTTGATGATAGTTTTTTTAGCTGTGCAGAAGCTTTTTAATTTGATGTGGTCCCATTTATTTATTTTTTTCCTTTTTTCCCTTGCCCTAAGAGATATATCAGCAAAAAATATTACTATGTGGGATGTCTGAAATTCTACTGCCTATGTTTTTCACTGGAACTTTTATGGTATCATGACTTATATTTAAGTCTTTTATCCATTTTAAGTTTTTTTTTTTGTGTATAGTATAAGTTGGTGGTCTAGTTTCATTCTTTTGCATGTACCAGTCCAGTTCTCCCAACACCATTTATTGCAGAGACTATTTTCATTCCATGGTATGCTTGTACCCCCTTTGTCAAATATTAACTTACCTTAGGGACGTAGGTTCATTTCTGGACTGTCTATTCTGTTCTGTTGATGTATGTGTCTGTTCTTATGCTTGTACCAGACTGTCTTGATTACAGTGGTCTTGTAATATAGTTTAATACCAGGTATTTTGATCCCTCCAACTTTGTTCTTCTTTCTCAGGATTGCTGAGGCTATGCAGGGTCTGTTTTTGGTTCCTTATAATTTTTTGGAAAATCTGTTCTAGACCTATGAAGTATGCAATTGGTTTTAATAGGAATTGCATTGAATCTATAGATTGCTTTGAGTAGTATGGGCATTTTAATAATATTAATTCTTCCAATGTATGAACATAGTACATGCTTCCATTTATTTGTATCTTCCTCAATTACTTGAGTGTTCTATAGTTTTCCTAGTATAGGTCTTTTACATCCTTGGTTAAATTTGTTCCTAGGTGCTTTATTTTTCTTGTTGCTATAGTAAATGGGATTTTTTCTTAGTTTTTCTTTCTGATAATTCATTGCTGTATGAGAATGCCATTGATTTCTGAATACCAACTTTGTATCCTGCAACTTTGCCAAATTCACTCATTAGGTCAATTGGGTTTTTGTGTGTGTGTGTGTGGAGACTATAGGGTTTTCTATGTACACTCTCATGTCATGTACAAACAATGGCATTTTTTCTTTCTGCTTTCCAATTTGGATGCCTTTTATTTCCTTTTCTTGTCTGATCACTGTGGCTAGAACTTCCAGTACTATGTTCAAGAAGAGTGGTGGAAAGCAGGCACACTTGTCTTGTTCCTGATCTTAAGGGAAATGCTTTTAGTTTTTGCCCATTGAATATGATATTGGCAGTTGTTTTCTTGTGTATGGCCTTTATTATGTTGAAGTATGCTCCTTCTATTCCCATTTTGCTGAGCATTTTTTAAATCATAAATGGGTGCTAGATTTTCTCAAATGCTTTTTCAGCATCTGTTGATATGATCATGTGATTTTCATCTCTTAGTTTGTTTATACGGTATATTACATTTACTGATTTGCTAATGTTGTACCGTTCTTGCATACCTGGATAAATCCCACTTGATCATGGTGTATAATCTCTTTAATGTATTGCTGAATCTAGGTTGCCAATATTTTGTGGGGGTTAACATGTATGTTCATCAGAGATATTAGCCTATAATTTTCTTTCTTTGTTGTGCCTTTACCTGGGTTTGGAATTATGATGATACTAGCCTCATAAAAAAAGTTTGGTAGTCTTCCCTCTTCTTTAATTTTTTAGAATAGTTAGAGAAGGAGAGGTATTAGTCCTTTTCTGAGTGTTTGGTAAAATTAACTTGTGCAGCCATCTGGTCCAGGGCTTTTGTGTGCCTGGAGTTTTTTATGACTGCTTCAGTTTTGCTAGTTGTTATCAGTCTGTTCCGCCTTTCCACTTCTTGATTCAATTTTGGGAGATGGTATCTTACCAGAAGTCTCTCCATTTTGCCCAGGTTGTCTAGTTTCTTGACATATAGTTCATAGTTCATTGTAATTTCTTACAATCCTTTGTATTTCTGTGGTATTGGTTATTACTTCTCTTTTGTTTCTGATTTTACTTATTTGGGTCTTCTCTCTTTTTTTCTCAATGAGTCTGGTTAAAGGTTTGCCAATTTTGTTTATCTTTTGAAAGAAACAGCTCCTGGATTCATTGATTCTTTGGATTTATTTATTTATTTTTTGTCTCTATGTCAGTTAATTCTGCTCTGATCTTGATTATTTCCTTCCTTTTACTCACTCTGGGCTTTGTTTGTTATTCTTCTAGCGCTTTTAGATGTAGGGTTAGGTTGTTAATTTGAGGTTTTTCTATCTTTTTTAGGTAGGCCTGTATTTCAATGAACTTCTGTCTCAGGACTGCCTTCACTATGTACCATAGGTTTTGGATGGCTCTGTGTTCATGTTCATTTGTTTCCAGATACTTTTAAATTTCTGTCTTGATCTCATTGTTAACTTATTCATTATTTAATAACATGTTATTCAGTCTCCATGCATTTGAATGCTTTTGAGTTTTTTCCTTGAGGTTGGTTTCTAGTTTTAAGCCATTGTGATCTGAGAAGAAGCTTGATATGATTTCAATTTTCTTGAATTTGTTAAGGCTTGTTTTATGTTTTCCCATGTGGTTTATCTTTTAAAATAATCCATGTGTGTTTGAAAAAAATGTATACTTTGTTTCTTTGGGATAAAAGTTTTCTATAAATATAAGTTAAGTCCATCTGATTTAGAATGTCATTCAATGCCACAATATCCTCGTTGATTCTTTGTTTGCATGATCTCTCCATTGTTGATAGTGGGATGTTAAAATCCCCTACAGTGAGTATATTGCTGTGCATCTCCTTCTTAAAGTCCTCCAAGATTTTCTGTATGTGTTTGTATGCTTTTATGTTGGGTTCATATGTTTACAAGTGTTATATCCTCTTGTTGGATAAATCCCTTAAGCATTATGTAGTGACCTTCTTTGTCTCTTGTTATGGCTTTTGTTTTGTGGTCTGTTTTGTCTGATATAAGTACAGCTACCACAGATTGTTTTTTCATATTCTAAATTGCTTGGAATATTTTCCCTATCTCTTCATTTTTAGCCTGTATAGATCTTTTGTTCTGAGATGGATCTCTTATAGATAGCATGTATGCAAATTATGTTTTCTTATCCACTCAGCTACCCTATGGTTTTTGGTGGAGCATTTAATCCATTTATATTTAAGGTTATTATTGATAGGTACTTGTTCATGCCATTTTTTCTTTTGTACCTTTGTTCCTCTCTCCTCTCTCTCTCTCTCTCTCTCTCTCTCTCTCTCTCTCTCTCTCTCTCTCTCTCTCTCTCTCTCTCTTCCTGTTAAAACTGTCCCTTACACATCTCATGCAATGCTGGTTTGATGGAGATGTATTCTTTTAGCATTTTTTTTTTGGTCTGGAAAGTTTTTATTTCACCTTCCATTTTAAATGAGAGTGTTGCTAGGTAGAGTAGCCTTGGTTGCAGGCATTTGCTTTTTATTACTTGGAATATTTCATGCCATTCCCTTCTGGCTTTTAGTGTTTCTGTTGAGACATTAGCTGATAGCCTTATTGGAGTTCCTTTGTATGTTACCAGCTATTTCTCCTTTGCTGCCTTTAAGATTCTCTCTTTGTGTTTAAATTTTGTCATTTAATTATGATATGTCTTGAAGTGGGTATCTGTGTTTTCATTTTGATTGGGGCCTCTGTGCTTCCTGAACTTGTATGACTTTTTTCCTCACCAAGTTAGGGAAGTTTCTGTCATTATTTTTTTCAAACAGATTTTCTATTCCTTGCTCCTTTCCTTCTTCTTCTGGAATTTCTATGATGTGAATATTGTTATGTTTCATGTTGTCCTGAAGCTCCCTTAAGCTCTCATTCTTTTTTGAGTCATTTTTTGTTTTGTTGCTCTTGAGTATTATTTTTCTACCTAGTCTTCCTATTCGCTCATTCAGTCCTCTGCATCATCTAGACTGTTTTTAATTCCTTCTAGTGTATTTTTCATTTCAGATATTGTATTCTTCATTTCCTTCTGCTTCTTATTCATAGTTCCTATGTCCTTTTTCAATCTAATGTAGTTCCCACTAAGTTCCTTATAGATCCCATAAAGTTTCTTGTAGTTCTCACTGAGTTCCTTGAGCATCCTTATAACTATTGTTTTGAACTGTCTGATAGACTTCTTGCCTCAATTTAATTTAGCTTTTACTCTGGAGATTCCTCCTTTCCTTTCAATTGGGGGTTGTTTCTTTGTCTCCCCATTTTAGGTGACTTTTTTGTTTGTTTCTGCATATCAGATTGCTCTCCTTGACTCCCTGTCTTTGTGGGCTCCCCTCTGTAGTAGGAGTTCTGTGGGACTCAGTGGTGCAGTTTCTTTGATCTTCTGAGCTGGATGCTCTAGGAGTGTCCTAGATTCAGTTTATGTGGCCTCTGTTGTTGTACTTGGGCTTTGATTATTGATGGCTCGTTTTCTGGTGGGTTGTCCCCTCCACCTGGCTGATTGAGAGTTCTAACAGCCTCCATGTCTTGTATGCTGTTATACAGGTGCTGGCAGAACAAACTATTGTTTCATTTTTTTTCACAGCATTCTGTCTCTCACATAAAACAAGATGCACTTATCATTTAATTATGGTTTTTTTAGTTACAATCTGTCTCATATTTCTCTATGTAAGATGTGGAAAATCAGTAATCTTTGTCTCTTTAATTCACTGGTGTATTCCAAATACCTGAAATAATGTCTAGCACCCAGTAGGCACTTATTAACATTTGTTGAATGAGTTGAGTAAATGAATGAACCTCACAATATTGGTTATTCTTGGGGAGAAAAGAAAGAAGGTTAAAAAAATGTAAAAAGGAAAGTCTTTAGCTATAACTATGAGAGAGAGAGAGAGACAGAGAAAGAGAGACAGAGAGACAGAGAAGACATGGTAAAATGTTAACACTGAACGTATTTAACAGAGCACTACATGCACAAACCACTATGTAATGACTCTAAGCTTCTTTGATCTTTTATAGAAGTGACAGAATCCCCCAACCATAGAGTAGAGACCACTATTAAGATCGACTTAACTTATTTTTCTCTTTTTCATTTTTTTGTCTAAATACTTACTTTTCCCTTGCTTACCGCCCCCTTTTTTTGTGCACAAATAGAACATTTTCTGAACCAGTGGGATCAAGAAGTTTCATTTCCATCCTTAATGAAGTTATGCTCTCTGGTTTCTCAGGAAATCAATGAAGGCTTTATAAATTTTGCTTTTTAATTTAGCTTTACATAACCTCCTCCACTTAATGACTGACCTAAAAATGGTGATATGAGAATACCATGCTTTGAACAAATATAGTATAAATCAGAGTTAATATCCTTCTCTTGCTTGAATTCCTTGGAGGAGGGGGACAAACAATGACTTTGCAATTATAAACTTCTGGTAATTTTGTGTGTTCCATGCTTACTTAGAAAAATCTTTTTAGAAATGGTTCATGCTTTTGGCTATTTTATTGATGCAACTGTAGTAATTTGGAAAGATGTGTTACAGTAGTAAAAAGAAGAACAGTAACATTCCAGCACAGCTGATGCTTGAAGGAATTCTGGCCTTGAAGACTGCCGCCCGTTAGTTAATGAGCATATGGAACACACAGGCACTGTGCTGTGTGCTTTATGTACATAATTTCTAGTAATTCTTAAAGAAAGAAAACATTTTAATGGTTGTGTATGTGCTATTATCTTCATTTTATAGATGAAATTCACAGAAGTTAAGTAACTTGTCAGGTTTTAAAACTAATAAGTAATAAAACCCTGATTCAACTCTGTACTTCTTGACTCTAAAGCCCATATTCATTGGGACAAGATTCCACTTTTATTTCTATTTGTTTTTCCTGTTTTGACAATAGATTGCAGAAAACTGTACGTATTCTGTTTTGTGACTATGAAAGAGAATATTTCTCTTTCATTTCATATAGAATTGATGGTGACCCATGTTTTTGGAAGGAATTTGTCCACAATTGGCTATATAATGTCACCAGGAAAAAAAACAGGTGGTTTGGAAAATTATGAGCTCGTTAATTAATTATGGTAATGCCCTTCAAAAGCATGGTTTCTTCACAGCTCAGACAAGAAAACAATTTTTTTTGGAACAGAAGTTACTAAGATACCATTTTAGAAATCACAATTCTGTTTTGGATTTGTTCAATGACTTTTGGTGGTAAAATACTCTGGACAATAAAATAATACAATTTTAGATTCTCTCGCTGCCTATAAGAATTCTTCTTAGGACCATAGGAATTGGCCATGACTGGCATTTGAACATGTGCTGTTCTCAAGCATAAGTAAAGGTTTGTACAACCTTAAACATTTCCCATAAGATCAGGTTGGATCACAGTATCACTAGAGGGGAAATAACATCCCTTTAAAACAAAAATGTGATAGATACAAAATGTAATCAAACTCTGCTATCTTTAATACATGCATTTCAAAAAGAGAATTAAAGATGATTTCATCACAGGAATGAAATTGATCAAACCAGATGATGCCCAAACAGATTGAACTGTACTATTGTGAAAAACTAAATGATGTTCTCAGCATCATTTTAAGTGCCTTAAATGCCTTACATGTTTGTACACCTGTTAAAATGCATAAAAGTCTTCTATGATACACTATTAATTTGTAATGGATAATTGAGAGAAACAATTTTAAAACTGTATTAAAGCAAATACAGTGTAAGATCCTTAATTTATTTGGATGTTATTCATTAAATGCCTATTTTAATTGATCATTTCATTTAGTTGTTTTAATGCTTTGGTACTTTGGGGAAATTTGAGGTAGCTTATAGTAAAAGGTATACAAATCAAAAATATGCCTTCCTAAGGGTAAGTTACATGTGTTAATAGTAGTAACATCTCTGAATAATGGACAGGAGGTAGCCAAACAAAAGTCATGTGTGATACTTAATGTTGACACTAAAGAGCAAATCTAAAATGTATTGATATTTCTATCTGAGGGAAGAAGTTTTTTTTTCTGTAGACAGTCATGAATCCATTTTGCCCTCCTAAACCCACCTTATCACCACACCATGGGTAGAACGCAGAGTCTAGGAAAAGCAGGAAGTCACTGGGCTGCTAAAGTAGAAGCCATTTCTAGTTAATAAGCAACCGACAGCAGATCATTCGTAAAAAAGAGTAATGGAGCTAACACCTCTTATTGATATCACTGGTAAAGATTTGACTTAAAAATTTAAGTCATGGCATTTGTATTGATAGATAATGTTCAACAATTTAAATTTAAACACGTCCACAGATGATTATAGTATTTGTGACAAAATACTGTAACTTATGCTGGGTGCTGTGGTAGAAGAGAGGCAGGCATTAGCCAATCTGATGGAAGTAGTGGGGGAACAGAAAAATCTTTCTGGAAGAAACAATAGTAGAGATAGCCCTTGAGGACTGAATAGACTTTACTTAGACAAAAAAGGAGTCAATGTGTTTGAGACAAAGAGAATTTTGTATGTAAAGGAAAAGTTGCTCTGAGTGGTAAGAGCCTGTCTTGGGTGGAAGGGATTAGACAGCTATGAAGCTATGGAAATAAACAAGGGTCAGGTGTGGAAGGGCACTGAATGCTATATTAATATGTTTCCAGGGATCCTTAATTAATATTTTTCCTTATTGTGGTATCAGGCTATTAAAGGATTTTAAGCAGAGAAATAGTACATTATATTTTTCATTTTAGAAAAAACATTTTCAAAAGCATTGAGAAGAATGGACTGGACAAGGTATGTATAGGTATTGGGAGAAATCTTTTGAGTATCTTGTAAAAACTTCAAAGCAAGATGTTAAAAAGACTGAAGACAGAAAGAGGCAAGAGAGAAATGGAGATAGAATGGAAAAAAAGGATACAAATGTTAAAATGGCAGGATGCAAAAATCTATTTGGAGTAGGGAAAAGAGAATCTTGGAGAATTGGGCAGACGTAGCCATGCTCACTAAAATAACTAATGTGGGAAAGATGCTGGTTGTGGTTCAGGGAATGATGGATTGAACTTGAAAGGTGCTAAGTTGAATTGCTGTGGCACATCAGATGAGATTGCCCAGTATGGAACCTACGGATACTGCATTCATGAGAGCTACATGGAAATACAGATTTGGGAGATGGTTCATGGGTATGAATTAGATAACTCAGAAGAATGACAAGAAAATGCAAAGGTTCTGGCAAAACTTGGGGTGTTAAGGAAGTGGGCTGTAGGAATAAAAGGTTAGGGGCAATGCTAAAAATAAGACTACAGGGAAATTTTATTGTTCCTAAGAGAAGGTTGTCACTGTCTCCAGAATTCACATGTAATGCATTTTTAGTTTATCAGTTTCAAACTAAAGGAACAAGAGCTGAAAGTAAATTGACTGGTCATGAGTCACTAAGTATCTGAATGTTAGAACTATATTAATATTCTGGCTATGTTAGCCAGCAAGATTTTCAGGACCAGCAGACATTGCTGGGATTAAGGACATGGGGAAAGATGAGCACAAGGTGAAAGGCCCACAGAGCCAGTTTTAGAAGATGAATGAAAGGAGTTGGTAATAATCTAAGGGACAAAGAAGAGGAACAGTAGTTTGGGGGCCTGGAAGCAGTGAAAAGATTTGATTTCCTATTGCATTAACTCAGCAAAGAAAATCTGATGGTCCTGCACCACACTCTGGCCCTTTGGTAGCAAATGACAGTCAAGAACATTTCAAACTGTTATTTGAAAAAATATTGAAAGAAATCATACCATATTACTCTAAAAAGCAAAATAGAGTAACATGCTTAATATCTTACATCTTTAGAATCTTATGAATTGATTATTTTTTTAAAGATTTTATTTTATTTTTTAGAAAGAGGGGAAGGGAGAGAGAGAAAGAGAGGGAGAGAAACATCAGTGTGTTGTTGCCTCTCATGTGGCCCCTACTGGGAACCTGGTCTGCACCCCAGGCATGTGCCCTGACCAGGGATCCAACTGGCAACTCTTTGATTCGCAGCCCGCGCTCAATGCACTAAGCTACACCACAGGGCATGAATTGATTATTAACTAACATGGTTTCCAAACTGTAGACAGAGGGAAAGGTTTAGGATTACTGATGGAAACCAGATTGGCAGCAATACATTATTCTAAATGCTGAGGCTCAGTAAGTAATGAAACACATTTACAAATATAAAATTGCAATTAGGGAATAAATCTAGAGATAGGACCACTTGTTAAATGCAGAAATTCCAAAGTGCATTATCATCTAGTTTTCCTGAATAATGTGATTTATGAGCAAAGAACCAGCACCAGCGCTCTGATCTCTGGCCATGGGTCAGCACCAACTGACTTTTTTCCCTTCAACAAGGCCATGTCCTCAGTCTGGATTAGTGGAGAAAAGTGTCATTTCCCTCCTTTTGAAAATTTAAGTAGATAAACCTCAGTCTATCTACCAGGAAATTTAGATCATTCAAAAACAATAGGGACTTATGTTTTGGGAGTTCTCAGAAGGAGTCTCAGAGATATTCTGGAAAATACCTTGGTCAATAGTATGGTCAGTTACCAGTGGTGTTACTGATATTTTATTTATCTCCTGCCTGGGTTCCCATCACTGTGTCTCTCTGATGGCCAGACACTGCCAGGAGCCACTGCAGAGTTCCAGAGTTTGAGGCTGCAAGGCATAGCTACTCTACCAGGGGTGTCCAACCCATGGCCCATGGGCTGCATGTGGCCCAGGACAGCCATGAATGTGACCCAACACAAAATCAGAAATTTATTTAAAGCATTGCGAGATTTTTCTGTGACTATATGTCACAATGTATTTAGCATGTGGCCCAAGACAACTCTTCTTCCAGTGTGGCCCAGAGACACAATACACTGATGGTACCAGGGGTGTCCAATCTGTTGGCATCTCTGGGCCACACTGGGCCACACACTAAACACATTGTGACATAGAATCACAGAAAAATCTCATAATGTTTTAAACAAATTTCTGATTTTGTGTTGGGCTGCATTCATAGCCAGCCTGAGCCGCATGTGGCCCATCAGCTGTAGGTTGGACACCCCTGGCTACACAAAGTAATCACTGGGCTACATCATTTTCTCTTGTGAAAGAGGGAGGAACACCTCTCATCTCGTGTGTTATATTCTGTTAGAAGACACTGAAGCAGCACTCTGTGGGTATCCATTTGGAACATTGACTCATGTCAGGCAAGATGCTTGGTGTTGAGTAGGAAATAGCAAAGCAGCCGCCTTAGTAGAGGAGACAGATCTTATTCAAATGCATTCCAATAATGACACACACAAATACAAAATAACTGTGGAAAGGACTCTAAAGGGAAGAAAGACCTACTGGGAGATTCAGAAGATCACTAAAAATGAAGGAGGTTAAGTGGGGATGGGCAGAGTGGGGGACGAGGGGTAGATCACTGGAGCAAAGGAAGCTCTTCAAAGACTATAGCAGCTGGAGCTTAGAGCTTCTCAGGACCTGAAGAAATCCGGAAGAGAATGGTGCAACCTGATGCTAAGGAGTCCTTAAGAACTAGAACATGCCTTATTAAGATCTGATGTCTTTATTCCAAGCATAAAGTATAAAGTGGGGGTGAGTGGAATGTGGCCTTATCACAATTGTGGGCTCCCGTGGAGAGGTGATTAAGGAGAGGCAGGAATTATTTTAAGTGAAACAAGAATTCCATGTTTTACAGAGAGACCACACCCCTCCTTCCCCCTCACCCACATTCTCGATAGGACTGAGTAGTGAGTCTAAGGAGGGGACTGTGTTTGGAGATGAATCTAAGAAACAGCTATTTTTATAGCCTGATTTGTTTCTCTCCTCTGATGACTATGGATCTCTGATCAGGTCCACCTTTTTTTTTCTTTTTTGTGTGTGTCTGGCTTTGTAGAGAGCCTCTCATGAAAATCAACTTTGGTTAGAACTGTCCTGACAATTTACGAAAGATGCCCAGCCATTTATGAGCCCCAGCACAGTGAATTCCAGCTGGGAGTCTTGCTCTGTCAGGACATAGAAAATGCATCTTGTGAGTGCTCTGTTTTCAGGATCCTTAAAATCTTCCCTATTCATCTTTCAGTCTCTCTACTCAGAAAAGATAGTTCTGCGGATTTTGTTACACCACAATTTCACCCCATAAACAGGAACTCAAGATTCAAGTCATAGAGTAGTCATTGCTTCATTGTATCTATAACAGCTAAACTAATATACTGTATATATTTTGTGGTTTTAAATACAGTATCTGGTTAACAAAACCAACTATAAAATTTAAAGGCAGAATGGCATGATGATCTCAACTGATGATAGCAGTGGGTACAAATTCTGGCTGAGCTGCATAAAACTCTGGAATCTTGGGCAACTTTCTTTAATTACTGATACTCAGCATCCTCAGGTGAAAAATATAGTTTTATGATAGTTGTGAGAATACAATAAAATAGTATGTATATGTAAAGTGGTTAGAAAAGCACCTGGCATATCACATTAAAAATTATGACTATTGTGGTATTATAGTATCATAAAGATAAATGACTTTCTACCAAGTCTTCTTTTTGCTTTTTTCTTGTAATTTAGTGAAGACTTCATGCCTGTGGATATTAGTAATATCTTCCCTTAATAAGCAGCACATGAGATTATTCTTACAAGACTTCATAAAAATGGAAAACTTAAGTTTTGCATTCCAGTCCAAAAGCATATGGGAAAAAACAGTTTCAGAAGCTTTAAATATTAACAAGAGGAACATGGCATAATGATACAGGGAAAAAGTGCGAGCATGAATGCTCAGAATTGCTTTTAGTGGGAAAAAGCAGCCAGCATTTGTTGAGAGCTAAAGATTTAAAAAAAATAGATCCAAGTTTAATTGGCAGGAGTTGGCATCATTTACAGGAAAATATGTTTTATTTATTTCAGTTTAAATATATTTCAAACACTATTTTAAAATGCAGCTCTGCCAAATGATGGGGCAGCTGTTAAGTGGTTCAAGATTTAATGCCTTAGTTAGCCTTTCACCTCTGAGGCCCTCGATCTATTTCTTTGTAATTAAGCTCATACATTAAATGAGTTTTATGGGATAAGGGAGCCCCAAGTGGAAAATGGACATTTCATACTAGGAAGCCAGTCTGGATAATTGGCAGCTCCAGCTTGAAAACTGCTTGGAGTGGACAAATGGGTGTTGCCAAGTTTACATGAGCACCAGCAAAAATAAGTACCTTGACGAGACTGAATTTTTTTTGTTTTTGTTTTTAATCAGGGCCCACCTGAGGCAAAAATTATAACATCAGTGTCAAATGTCTTTCTTGGGATTCCATCTCTATCAGTGTTTTTTTCCTCCCTCCTTCCCCTCTGCTCTCAAGGGAAATGGAAATACACACATCTGTGAGGTGCGATTTCCCATCGGGCTCCCCTGCCACAACTCTACACTGCAGACTTCACTACGTCCCCAACATAACACTATGTGCAATTCTCTGTGTCATGCAAATTCGTAGTTTGCTCCCTTCCTTGCACTGTTACTGCTGCTTACAATGACAGTCCCTACCTAGCCCCCAAACCTCCCAGGGTTCCCTGGTGAACATAGTATTTATCTTTCCAAACTGAAGCAAGAGCAGCCTTCAGGCAGACACTCCAGGTGGAATTAGACAGTCCAGACAGAATGACCTCATCTTGGTGCCCACTTCATGCTGTATGGGCTTCTGCTGTAGTATCAGAGTATTAGTCAGGATAGAGTAGGTTACCGCACCTTGTATCTCTGCTGCAGTTGGTGGGGGACATTCCTCCATACCGTCAATCACTCAGGGATGTGGGCTGGGAGAGACTCTGCTGTTATGTTGGTGCCATATTTATGATTGGCTGCCTAGAGAGGGAAAGAGAAAATGTGGAAAACTCACACCTCCTTCTAAATGTCCTGGACCAAAGTGACACAGTCACTTCTACCTTTGGCTTATTGGTCAGAATGGACTTACATATACAGTCTATAAGTTATGGCCAATTAAAGCAAGGCATCAACCTAAGTACAAGGAGCCTGGGAGATGCAGGAGTGTAAGTGGACAATCGCATGAGCATTACTTCCTCATAGATATCCTGAGACAAGGCGGTGCTCTTGTACATGATTGCTTTTCTCATATCCCATCTTTTATATCCTCAGGGCCTGGGAATTTGTCCTCCCTCAGTAGTCGCATACTGTGCACTGGCAATTAATTTATGTTAGAGAATTACTGTGTTGGCCCATACAGAAAGAGATAGAGAAGGAAAGAAAATACTTAACACCCATGAGCTCATTAATTCTCGCAGACATGTAAGGCAGCATTGCTCTCTTCATTTTGCAGACAGGGCACTGCGGCTCCGGTTTCTTAAATGAATTATCGCAGAGCTGGAATCCCAACTCAGGCTGATTCAAATATATGCTCCATTTAAAATTTTGAAGTGTCTCATTACTAAAGGAGATATCTTAGAAAGACAAAAAACAGAAAGGAATGAATTTTTCATGTGAGGTTCTCATGGCTTAATTTACTCTATAACCAGGGGGAAGTTTCGTGTGTGTGACAAAGAAGCTATGAGTCCCAGTATCAGTGTGACCTGCCCGGGGTTCAGGTGTTCTGAGACAGTCCATGTTCAGTGTTCCGACAACCTGACCTTTCTTTTTGGTCTATCTGATAGTGGATACAATCTCATTGGGTTTTGGAGAGGCTAGAAGGAAACCTAAGGTTTGTAAATTGCCTTGCATCGTGTTTGGCACAAAGCAAACACCCCAAATGTTGGTTCTGTGTCTGCCTGAAATTTTCCCTATCTTGGCAGAGTAGACCCTTTGCTCATTCTGCAAAGCACATATAGCTTTTGGACTCATATGCAGAAATATAAGAAATGACTGTTTTATTCAAATGGGTGTATTATAAAATTTTAGATTTGAAGGGGCTGTAGTATACAGGTAAGAAGAGAGGTTCAGATATGTCTTCTTCAAGGTCACAAATGTGGCAGTAGTGGGAGTAGTCCCAACTCCTAATTCAGCATGCTTCCTTTCTTTGAGCAGTGAGCAGGTGTTCAGTGATAAATACTTGTCAGTGATTGATCGATTAAGAATATTAAATTTCTTCCATTTGCATGTGTGTGTTTTAGGGATTGTTGGAGCCTGCATGGGGGAAGGCGAAATCTCACTGAAGTAGTTTCAGTCTATTTGGTTTCTATCTTTAGAAAATTACTCCTCTAGCCAATGTTTTCAATAGAATAATTGCATTGTATTCATAACCAATTCCCACTCTTTTCAGCAACTGTTTCTTTCCCACGTGAGAAGCCTGGTGAACATTTCTATTCCATCTTGAAATAATATTTTCATTTTCAAGCCTAAACATAGTAACTAGGGTAAAGACTTAGTTTAAACTTAGCTAATAGCCCAGGCTGTTAAATTTGTCATTACAATAATTATTTTTTCCTGAGTGCAAAATTATCGCAGAGTAAGATGAAACAGTTTTTTTGTTAGCAACCAAAGCTATTGCTTGTAGCCATATAATTTCCCCAAAATAAAGAGGGCACCATAGCATATTTTGCCTCTTGTTAATAGATGGCACAGTCACAATGTGTTGCATTGTGGTGGAGGGAAGTGTTGGCAGAAATTGCATTAGGTGATGGGGTCCCTAACCAGGGGTCACTGCCGTTCTTCAAGGGAACTGATATCCTTGTAAGGAGGAGGGGTTAATATTGTGCATATTCTAGCACCTACCATAATGTGGCAGGAAAGTAAAAGGGTTTCCTGATATTATTTTCTGATTTACTCTGTCCTCGAAGTGTGAGTGCAAATTCATAATTAAATGATCTTCAAAGAAAATGCTTTCTCCTTCTTCCTTGAACTCATGTGCAATCACAGATATCAAGTGCAGTCATAAATATCACCAGAAAGGAGGATTGTTTAGGAGGTTATCTAATTTGTCTCCTTCATTTGTTCCAGGATCACATTTAAGTCATCCAGGCAAGTGACTCTTTCCCTAAACTTACATAGCTCTCACCTCCTGTGATAAAAGATCTTTCTTTCTCAAAGGGAACATCCCAATGTTCAGAATATTTCTATGGGTGTTCCGATAACAAACCACATGAGGTGTGAGGAAGGTTAAAATCTGCAAAGGTGTGTCTGAGGGTCCAAGACTGCCTCAGGGTTGCAGACTTTTTGAGATTATTTTCAAAGTAATGTTGAAGATGGACGTCATTGGCCTCAGTTGGGATTGCTCAGCTCTACTTGATAATTTTCCACTATCCCTTCCACACCAAGCTCCATATAATGTGAAAAAGGAATCATTCTCTCATAGTTGTCCTTCTCTCCTTACTGGCCTTGAATTACCTTAGTCTATTCTTGTAGTTACTCTTCCTCTCACCAATGCGCTTTCTGATGGACGCAGACATGGGCTCTCCAGATCCCCCTTCTCGGAAGGACTTGCTGACCAGTGCAGAGAGTGCCACCGTCAGGCAGGCCCCTGCTCCCAGCTCCTTCAGAGTTGGCCCCAACTGTAGAACCACCTCCCCTGAGGTCTCATCCCTGCCAGGCCAGTCCTTATCTATTGGCTGAGCAAGGCAGGTGTATCGGAGATACCCAGCCAATTCTGCCTGCTGTGATCACATGGAAAACCATTGGCAGATGTTGTCTCCAGAACTCCCTACCAGGCTGACCAAATTTCCTGTTTCTGCATTTCAGATTAATTCCTTTCTCTGCTGAATCCCTGCACCCTCCCTCTTCCTTTCACAAGTGCTGAGTCCTAATAAGCATCTTTTACCCTAAACTTCGTATCAGCATCTGCCCCTGAGAACTGAGCACTCCTAACTTACGTATTCCTATATTTCTCTATCTTACATGCCTGATTAAGCCTCACTCAGATAAACCCAACCATTTTTGTTTCTCTCCAAGCTGGTAAATAGATCTGTAGAAAAACATACAACCATGTGCGTTCACTTTAAATGTATGATTTTCAATCTTGAAGGGGCATTCAACCCTGGCAACTGATCCTCCTCTGCTTCCTTGCATGTGCTCTCTGATTCTCCTCATTGTCTATTTTCTTCTCTAGTTTCAAAACACCAGCACCCCTTTCTCTTCACTGTTGTGTGGCAAAGATCTGTAAGATCTCACTGCATAGGAAATGAGCATCTGATAATGCTTTCAGATTCCCACCATCACACTCTGTCAGATCCACACTCTCCTTTCCCTTTGGTGCCAGGTATCCCCTTCCTTACCTGTACTGGTTCTCTTTTGATTTCCTTCCATCTCGCCTTCTTAAGGACTTAGTTTCTGCAATGCTGGCTAATATCACCAGCATAATAACACATGCATTACAGCAGACAAGCCTAGCCAGAGCCAATTCACGGTAGAGGTTAAAATTCTTTTTTAAAAAATTACTTTATTGTTGTTCGATTACAGTTGTCTGCATTTTCTCCCTGACACTCCCCCCCACCCAAGCCAAACCCATCTCCCTCCTTTGCTTCCACTTTCCCCCTTGGTTTTGTCCAAGTGTCCATTATAGTAGTTCCTAAAAACCTTTCTCTCCACCATCCCCTGCCCCCTCCCCTCTGGCTATTGTTAGATTGTTCCTAATTTCAATGTCTCTGGTTATATTTTGTTTACTTTTTTTTATTGATTATGTTCCACTTAAAGGTGAGATCATATGGTACTTGTCCCTCACCACCTGGCTTATTTCACTTAGCTTAATGCTCTCCAGTTCCATCCATGTTGCAAAGTGTAGGAGCTCCTTCTTTCTCTCTGCTGCGTAGAATTCCATTATGCAAATGTACCATAGTTTTTTCTGAACTCTGTAGTCAGGCTGTCTTGGTTGAAACACTGGCTGCAGATTCACTAGGTGAAGCACATTACTTCGTCTCTCTCTGTCTCCCCTCATCTATAAATTGAGGATTCCAATAGTACTCTTTGTGGTAGTACCACTGGTTGTGGTAGTACCCTTGTTTTCTACCTTAAATAAAAATAACCAGGCAGTTCACTACTTATTAATTCTCCAACTGTGGTACTGCTCAGCCACCATGGTTTTCTAACTGGGATATCAATTCATCTTCCTGCAGAAAACAACTATTTTTCTTATTAATAAGATAGGGAATTCATTTGCCCTATGCATTTCTGGAAGGAAAGATTAGTTTCCAGATAAGAAACTTGAATGCAGATTCTCCAGGGAAAACCATACTGATGCTTTCCCATCTATTATTTTAACCTTAGCTTAAGCACAACCTCACTCATCACCCAATTGTACTGACCAAGATAGTATTATTAGTATGAAAATTAAAATCAGTTATTGAGAATTCACAGTGTGCAGGCAATTTGCTATGTATGCTACAAACATGATTTAATTTCATTCTCAAATGACCCTATGAGAAGATTTTATTACTATCAACCTTGTTTTGCAGACTTAGAAAATAAACATAGAGTCCCTGACCACACAACTGGTAATGTGAGAGCCAGGATCTTAACACAGCTGGTGACTCCACAGTCCACATACTTACTACTCCAAAATTCTCTCTTACACTGACATTTCTTCTAACAATGTCCTGAGCCCTCCCCTCTGTAGGTCTATGGCTGGTATGTCTTCAAGTCTTATATATAATTTTTT
This sequence comes from Carollia perspicillata, assembly GCA_004027735.1. Lineage (NCBI taxonomy): Eukaryota > Metazoa > Chordata > Mammalia > Chiroptera > Phyllostomidae > Carollia > Carollia perspicillata. The sequence continues at coordinate 23,701 of PVKM010017730.1, forward strand.
TCCCTGTAAGTTCATTGGTGGATTGATTTTTCCTTGTAAACAGAGAATCCCGGTGAGCAATGGCATTAATGATCAAAATAATAGGAAGGGTTGTTTTTTTTAGATCATAATATTAATCATAGAAAATATTTATTGACAATGTGCTAGGCACACCACACAATTTGCACAAATTCTTCCAACAATACCAAGACATAAGTAATCATTTTAGATATAAAGACATTCGGTTTAGAGAAGTTAAGTGGTTTATCCAAAGTCACGGAGATAGTAAGTGAATGCAGATACAATTTGTACTAGACCTGTACTAATTACCTAAAAATGCCCACGATGTTAATTCATATCGTTTCTATGGTATTCGATACGAATGTCTCAAAAAGATGGTACTGAAGAAGGATTTGAAATTATGGAAAGCTCAGCAGATGGAGCCAGGAAAATAGCTAGAATAACAATAACATCGATAGCATGCAAGGACATCATGGGAAAAAGTATAGGTACCTACAGCTTTTCTGGAAAAGTTGATAGCCTTCCCTTTGTAGCCTACCGTCCAGAGGCATGGTGGTGGTTAGCAAGGAACTCTTTCATGTGTTTGCTATATATTTTTGTTTACTTATTATTTGCCTTCTATAATGCATCTTCCTGGATCTTTTCAAGGACATTTATAAAATGCAGAATGTATCCTTCAATTCAGTGAATAGTTATTTAGTTAGAACAATAGCAGGATTTTCACAGGGTTCAAAGCATAGCATAGAACTAAACATGTGTTTTGGAGGCAGGAATATTCAAGTTAAAAGTCCGCTTTGTCCACTTAATGTGTAACTCAAGGAAGGATGATTAATGCCTTGGGGTCTCAGTTTTCATATTTGTAAAATAAGATAATGCCTACCTCACAGAGGTAGCCTAGTACGTACTTGGTGCCTAGTACGGCACCAAGGATATAGTGGGAATGAAATAAATGCCTTTATTCTTATTTCCTTCCTTTTACAGAGAATGCAATACAGGAAGGAAATAAGACAATTCCAAAAGTCATTGTAATGACTCGTAAAAAAGGTGTAAATAATGGCGTGACTCATTTTTTGGTGGATTGAGGTAGTGAACAAATAAACAAATGAAACATTGGAATTATAAAAAGAATAAACACATTGTGTTATACTCACACAATGGGATACAACTCACCAATAAAAAGGAAAAAACTATTGTTACACCCAGTAATCACATAAAAGCATCTCAAAACATTATGTACACTGAATGAAAGAAACCAGGCACAATAGAGTATATACCATATGATTTCACGTACATGGTTTTTTAATTTTAATTGTTGTTCACTTACATGATGTTTTATAACAGGCGAAAACTGTTGCGATAGAAGTCACAGCAGGGGCCGCCTCTGAGGCATGGGTGCTCTGAGGGCAGGAGGGTATTTTCTGGTTTGTAAGAAACAGGCTGTGACGCATTTAGGGGGGCAGTTGCCTGGGTCAGAACTCATTAAGCTCAACTCTACAATTCATATGCTGGTAGAGATAAATTAGAACAACTTTAAAAATGCGTATGTCTATGATGATGTAAAAGAGGAAGAAAGTAAGGCTAGTTGAGAAGATAAAGAAGGTCACAGGGGTGTCTGACCTTTTAGCATCTCTGTGCCACAGTGGAAGGAGAATTGTGTAGCGCCCCACGTTAAATCCACTGTGACATGTCATCACAAAAAAATCTCACAACATTTTAAGTAAACTTACGGTTTTGTGTTGGGCCACATTCCCAGCCATCCGGGGCCACATGCAGCCCAGGGGCGGCAGGTTGGACATGCCTGGACCAGATTCATGTAGGAGGTGAAATGACTGAGGGTTAAACAGAAGTGGAGAGGGCATTCCGGGTGGGAGAAGAATGGTGAGGACTT
>PVKM010017731.1:0-25639 GCA_004027735.1 Carollia perspicillata
GCGACAGTGTGCTGGTCACATTTACTGGGAATCTGTGCTAGAGGGTGCTGGGGAAAGCTGTTCATGGTGAAGAACTGAGCTACAAAAACGATTCAAGTGTGCTGGAGGAGAGAGGTAAGCTGCCGCTGCTGGCTGCCTTGATCTAGTCTGCACAGAGAGTGCTGGAGAACCTGCAGTTCTGGGCGCTGGGCTCTGGGGCTACTTAGCTGCCCCAGCAAACCTGAACTAGAAGGCAAAACCCTGTCCTCCTGCGCCCCCTCCTGACAAAGTTTAGTATTGTTCCAGCTGTCAAAGGGAAAATATTTAAAGGACCCACATTCATTTTCACAGAGCAGGGGGAAATGGGTGACTGAGGAGCTAAGAGGTAGGAATCCCATCATTGGCACACTATGCCTGATGAAAGGGACCTTTACTTGTACCACAGGCAGATGGAAGGAGCCACATCCCCACAATGAGACTGGTAGGGAGGCAGGAGGAGGTGTGAGAGGGCTGGCTGGGCTCCCATGGGTAGCAGCTGTAGTCCTAGAGGGATATCTCAGTGGCCAGGGGGCTCCCCCAGAGAAGTCTGCGGTCTAAACCCCAAGCTGCGCTACCCAGCTTACAGCACCAGAACTAGGCAAGAAACCCCAATAACACATGGCTGTGGAAAGCAGCAGGGTTTCTGTCCACCAGGGAGAGAAGGCTGGAGATGCAGAGCCTCGTAAAAGGCCAACGCAAAAAGTTCCCTTTGCAACCACTTGCCCTGGGCAGATAGCTAGGACCTCTGAGGCTTCAGCTGACTCATTCCTGGGCCTGGTGCAGGTAAAAGCCAGCCTTGGTGCCCAGCCTGGTGCTTTCTGCACACACCCAGGCTCAGCAGAGGGAGCCACATGCTGTGGACCGCTGATAGCCCCAAACAGGTTGCCCAGGGCCAGTCACAGGCAGGGTTTGACTTAGGTGTGCACCAGAGTCTTGCAAACCTACCTAATACATAGAAACACATACAAAGAAGAAACCAAGATGAGAAGACAAAGTAACAGACCCCCCAAAGAAGAAAAAGAGTATTCTTTAGAAGAATAACCAGATAAAATGGAGGCAAGAAATTTATCAGGTAGAATGTTGAGAGTAATGATTACAAGGATATTCAACAGCATGAAAAAAGACATAGAAACCATAAAAAAGGACTGGTCAGAAATAAAGAATGCAATATCTGAAATATATAATACACTGAAAGGAATAAACAGTAGGTTAGATGAAGCAGAGGATCAAATCGGTGATTTGGAAGGTAAAGTAGAAAAAAACACCCAGGCAGAGCAGCAAAAAGAAAAAAGGTTTTTTTTAAGATTTTATTTATTTTTAGAGAGAGGGGAAGGGAGTGAGAGAAACATCAATGTGCGGTTGCTTCTCATGTGTCCCCTACTGGGGCCCTGGTCCATAACCCAGGCATGTGCCCTGACTGGGAATTGAACCAGTGACCCTTGGTTTGCAGGCCGGCACATAATCCACTGAGCCACACCAGACAGGGGCAAAAAGAATTTTCTTAAAAATGAGGAGAGCTTAAGAAACATTTTGGACAATGTGAAGTGTAACAACATCTACATCATGGGAATATCAGAAGAAGAGAGTGAGCAAAGGATCGAGAGCCTATTTGAAGAAATAATGACGAAAAAACTTCCCTAATCAGGTGAAGGAAAAAGGCACACAAGTCCAGGAAGCTCAGATCGTTCCAACTAGTTGGACCCAAAGAGACCTACACCCAGACACACCACAATTAAAATGGCAAGGCTTAAAGACAAGAGAGAATCCTAAAGCCATGAGAGAAATGCAGGTAATTACATGCAGGGGAGCACCAATTAGACTGTATCTGATTTCTCATCAGAAACATTTCAGGCCAGAAGGAAATGACGTGGAATATTCAAGGTGGTGAAAAGCAAAGATCTACGAACTAGGCTACTTTACCCAGCAAGACTATCATTTACAATCAAAGGAGAAATAAGGACCTTCCCAGACAAGAAAAACCTAAAGGAGTTTGTTAACACCAAGCTAGTACTACAAAAATGGTAAAGGGCTTGATTTAAGAAGAAAGAAGAAGAAGAGAAAGAAAAAAACAGAGGAAAATAGTCTAAAAATAAAATGGCACTAAATATGTACCTATATATAATCATCTTAAATGTAAATAGCTTAAAGGCTCCAACCAAAAGACACAGGATAATAGAATGAATAAGAAAACAGGACTCATATATGTGCTGCCTCCATGAGACTCACCTCAGATCAAAAGATACACACGACTAAAAATAAAGGGATGGAAAAAGATATTTCATAAAAATGGAAAGGAAAAAAAACAGGGGTGGCAATATTTATATCCAACATAATAGACTTTAAAAGCAAGGCTATAATAAGAAGCAAAGAAGGGCACAACATAATTATAAAGGGAGCAATCCAACAAAAGGATATAACGCTAGTACACATTTACACACCCAACATAAGAGCACCGAAATATGTAAAGCAAATTTCGATGGATGTAGGGGCTCAGCGGCCATAAGGGGTTAAGGAGAGGGTTTCTCACCGCGGGAGTGGTGATAGAAACCTGGTTTCTGGCCTCAAGGTCGTTCTGAGTCCCGACTGCCTCCCTACTGCTAGCTATCTGATTGTTCCCGTGCGCAAGAAGGAACATAGTCTGGGCATATGCGTCATGTACCAAAGATGTAACTCTTAAGGTCACTCATTGTTCTTTGTTTGTGGCTTGCATAAAAAGGCTCCAGCCATTGCAATAAACTCGCCATTACCAGTAGAGTCTTGGCCCTCGCCATTATTATTATCCCTCACCTTGACTCACGACTACCCTAGCCGCAGCGGACTGCGGCAGATGGACATAAAAAGAGTGATTGACAGAAACACAGTCATAGTCGAGGATTTTAACACCCCTTTGACCTCAATGGGTAGAGCTTCCAGACTGAAAATCAGCAAGAAGACAGCAGTCCTAAATGACACACTGGATCAATGGACTTAATTGATATCTTCAGAGCATTTCACCCCAAAGCAGCAGAATATACATGCCTTTCGAGTGCACGTGGAACGTTTTCTAGGATAGACCACATGTTAGCACACAAAACAAGTCTTAATAAATAAGACTGAAATCATTTCAAGCATCTTCTCTGATCACAGTGCAATGACACTAGAAATCAGTCACAAGAACAACACTGAAAAAAATGCAAAGACATGGAAGCTAAATAACATGTTATTAAATAATGAATAAGTCAACAACCGGGTGAATGGAGAAATCAAAAGATACCTTGAAACAAATGAAAATGAGAACACAACAATCCAAAATCTGTGGGGCACAGGGAAAGCAATCCTAAGAGGGAAATTCTTAGTATTATAGGCCTATCTCGAACAAACAAACAAACAAATAAAACACAAGAAAATGCTCAGATAAACAATCTAACTTTACACTTAGAGGAACCTGAAAAGGAACAACAAAGCCCAATGTAAACAGAAGGAAGGGAACTATAAAGATCAGAGCAGAAATAAACAAAATAGGCCAGAAAAAAAAAAGATACAAAAGATCAATGAATCCAAGAGCTGGTTCTTTGAAAAGACAAAAAAGATTGAGAAACCTTTACCCAGGCTCATTAAGAAAAAGAGAGAAGACCCAAATAAATAAAATCAGAAATGAAAGAGGAGAAATAACAATGGAAACCAAAGAAACATAGAGGATGGTAAGAAAATATTATGAACAACTATATGCCAACAAACTGGATAAAATGGATAAGGTCTTAGCAACATACAGCCTTCCAAAACTGAATCAGTAAGAAGCAGAGAATCTGAATAGACAGGTTACACCTAGTGAAATTGAAGCAGTGATCAAAAAAACTTCCAAAAAAGAAAAGCCGTGGACTGGATGGCTTCACTGGTGAATTTTACCAAACATTCTGAGAAGAACCAACACTTCCCCTTCTCAAACTATTTCAAAAAATTGAAGTGTAAGAAAGTCTTCCAAGTTCATTTTATGAGACCAGCATTATCCTAATTCCAAAACCACATAAAGACACTACAAAGAAAGAAAATTATAAAACAATATATCTGATGAACATAGATGCTAAAATCTTCAACAAAATACAAACCAAATACAGCAGTGCATCAAAAAGATCATACACCATGTTCAAGTGGGATTTATCCCAGGAATGCAAGGTTGGAATGACATTGGCAAATCAATAAATGTGATTCACCACATAAACAAAATTAAGAATAAAAACCATATGATCATATCAATAGATGCAGAAAAAGCATTTGATAAAATCCAGCACCGATTTATGATAAAAACTCTCAGCAAAATGGGATAAGAGGGAACATAGCTAAATGTAATAAAGGCCATATATGACAAACCCACTGCCAGCGTCATACTCAACAGTCAGAACCTGCAAGTGTTCCCCTTAAGATTGGGAACAACACAGGGGTGTCTGCTCTCACCTCTCTTATTCAACATGGTTCTGGAAGTCCTAGCCATAGCAATCAGGCAATAATAAATAAAGGTGTTGAAATTGGAAAGGAAGTAGTAAAATTGTCTTTATTTGCAGATAACATGATACTATTCATAGAGAACCCCAAAGATGCCACCAAGAAACTACTAGGACTGACAAATGAATTCAGCAAAGTATAGTATACAAAATTAATATCCAGAAATCAGTTGCATTTTTATATGCCAATAACAAAATAACAGATAGGGAAATTAAAAAACAATCCCATTTACAATTGCTTCAAAAAGAATAAAATACCTAAGAATAAGCCTAACCAAGGATGTAAGAGACCTATTCTCAGAATATTATAAAACACTGAAGCAAGAAATTGAAGAAGACACAAATAAGTGGAAGCACATACCATGTTCATGGACAGGAAGAATTAACACCATTAAAATGTTCATATTACCCAAAGGAATCTACAGATTCATTGCAGTTCCTATCAAGATTCCAATGATGTATTTCACAGAACCAAAACACGTATTTCTTTTTTTTTTAAAGATTTTATTTCTTTATTTCTAGAGGGAAAGGGAAGGAAAGAGGGAGAGGAATATCAATGTATGGTTGCCTCTCGTGCGTCCCGGGCTGGGAACTGGCCTGCAACCCAGGCATGTGCCCTGACTGGGAATCGAACCGCGATCGTTTGGCTCGCAGGCCCGTGCTCAATCCACTGAGCTATGCCAGCCAGGGCCAAAACACGTATTTCAAAAATTTATATGGAACCAAAAAATTCCTGAGAAAGAAGATACTGTGATCTGCATAACAATAGCAGTCTTGAGAAAGAAGAACATAGTTGGGGGAATCACACTACCTAATATCAAACTATACCATAAGCCCATAGTAATCAAAACAGCATGGTACTGGCATAAAAACAGACTCATAGATCGATGGAACAGAATAGAGTTCCCAGAAATACACCCATACCTTTATAGTCAATTAATATTCAACAGAGGAAGCAAGCGCATACAATGGGCTAAAGATAGTTTACTCAATAAATAGCATTGGGAAAATTGGACAGATATGTGCTGACAAGTGAAACTATACCACCTTTTTACACCACACACAAAAATAAATTCAAAATGGATTAAAGACTTAAATGTTAGACCCCAAACCCTAAAAATCCTAGAAGAAAACATACGCAGCAAAATCTTGGAATAGCTAGTAGCAATATTTTATCAGATATATCTCCCCCAGGCAAGGGTAACAAAAGAAAAAATAAACAAATAGGACTACATCAAACAAAAAAAGTTTTTGCACAGCAAAGGAAATCATCAAAAAATAAAAATAAAAATATAATCCACAGGATGGGAGAACATATTTGCCAATATATCTGATAAGGGGTTAATATTCAAAATTTATTAAAAAACTTATAAAACTCAACACCAAAAAATCAAACAATCCAATTTAAAAATCAGCAAAGAACCTGAACAGACAATTCTCCAAAGAGGACATACAGATGGCCAATAGTATATGAAAATATGCTCAATATCACTAATCATCAGAGAAATGTAAAGTAAAACCATAATGAGATGCCGTCTCACACCAGTCAGAATGGCCATCACCAATAAATCAACAAGCAAGTGCTGGTGAGGATGTGGAGAAAGAGGAACCTTCTGTCCTGTTGATGGGAATGGAGATTGGTGCAGCCACTGTGGAAAGCAGTATGGAGACGCCTCAAAAATTAAAAATGGATCTGCCTTTTGACCCAGCCATTCCCCTTCTGAGAATATACATGAAGGGACCCAAAACACTAATTCAGAAGAACACAAGCACCTCTATGGTCATTGCAGCATTATTTACAATTGCCAAGATACTGAAGCAGCCTAAGTGTCCATCAGTAGATGAGTGGATAAAATAACTATGGGGCATTTACACAATGTAATACCACTCAGCTGTGAAAAAGAAGAAGTTTCACCATTTACGGCAGTATGGATGGGCCTGGAGAACATTATACTAAGTTAAATAGACCAGGCAGAGAGAGACAAGCACCATATGATTCCACGCATATGTGGAATCTAATGAACAAAGTGAACTAACAAGCAAAGTAGAGACAGACTCATAGAGAGCAGGATGACTGCTGGGGGCGTAGATTTGGGGGACGGAGGGATTGAGCAAAAAGAAAAAAAAGACTCGTGGACATGGACAGCAGTGTGGGGAGGGCAGGGGGTGGGAGGGAATAAAACGGTAATAAGAATACAATAAAAATTATTAAATAAAAAATAAAGAGAATGTGATGAAAAGTTAAGTTAGTTTCTAAGTGGTGGGAATTTTGGCGTTTATTATATTAGTTTTTTAACTTTCTATATATTCCAAAATTAGCAAAGAAAAATCTTGGTGAGGAAAAAGGGATTGATAAATATTACATAGAACTGGGAAACCTCGAGCTGGTAGTTCAGGCTCTAAAAGAAGCTGATCTACATCAACTTTTTAAACTTGTATGATCCAAATTCTGTTGCATTAGAAAGTTCCCAACATCCATTCATACCTTCATTTACTCATTAAACGTTGAATGAACACCTTTTCCATGTCCATAACCATACCAGGTCTCAACCCTCAAGTTCCTCACTGTCCAGTGGGCAAGAGACAAAATCTCGGAGAGTAAAACTGAGCCAAGACAGAAAAGAACGAAAGAGGGTGTTTATTCAGAGGACTCTAGCAGCCCTCCTGGTGCTGTGATGTCTCGGCTGAGCTGAGGAAATAGTAAGAATTCTCTGAGCAAGAGAGAGGCAGGAAGAAATTTCCAGAGACAACAATCGTTTGAAAAAGATTAAAAATCCAGCTCAGTTTTCACCTATAAAATGAGCCAAGGAAATGGAAAAAGTTATACTCTAAATAAGGAATGTCTATATGAAAGAGCTATAGTTTAAATAAATAAAATGATTAATAAGTTAGATGGAGTTAAAGCATTTATAAATGACCTATGATTCTATACTTCCCATTTTACCAGGAGAGCTAGACAGAGAGAGGGGGAGAGAGAGAGAGGGAGAGAGTAGAGCAGGTGGGGTTAAAGGCTTTAAGTGGCTGGGGTAACAGCATGCACTTCAGACTAGAATCAACACCTGCTATGGATAGATATCAAATACGTCTCGTGAAAGGTTCACTTTGTCACATTTATCTTCTCCTAAGTGAAAGTCGTGTGACAGTTGCATGTCTTCTGCTTATCCTGGACTTCTCAAAGAGATACTGTGAGATCAGGCCGCTGTTTTCCATGCGTGCATGATTGAGTATTTCCGATCTTATTGTCTCTGTGTTGAGGCATGCTGCAATCCTTCCCTTTGGAAGAAGTCACTGTGTTGTTACTCTAATACCCAGGGTGATTCATGTGCGTGGAATGAAAAGAAAAGATAATCCTGTGTTGGTGCCACTGATAATGCCATCTTTATTGCCGTGCTGGGCAGAGAACCAAGACGGTAACTCGATCAGCTGACCTTTGACACGTGTGTAAAGCACAGAAGCTATCCTGCAATTCAGGGTTTCAGCTTGCACTGACTGCACAGTTGCACTCTGATTTCCACTTGGGGTTTCTATTAACATCGGGAGAAGGGTTTAGTAAACAATCGACTTGTGAAATTTTTTTGTTCTCAAAGAACTGAAACAGAACCCACCTAGTGTTTGCAGTTAAAGGCAACTAAAATGTTAAATCTTAGGGGTTTTGTTTTCATTTACTTTCATTTAATCATTTTATTTTTTAAATGTGTATATGTTTATTTCTAGAAAGAGGAAGAAAGAGAAGGAAAGAAACATTGATGTGAGAGGGAAACAGCAATTGGCTGGCTGCCTCTTGCATGCACCCCATCTGGGGACGGAACCTGAAACCCAGGCATGTGCCCTGGCTGGGAATTGAACCAGCAACCTTCCCCTTTGCTGGATGATGCTCAACCAACTGAGCCACACCAGTCAGGGCTTAAGAATTTTATTTTTAAAGAAGTTTTAGGTTCATAGAAAAATCGAATGGCAAGTGCAGAGAGCTTCCATACGCCCCTGTTTTTCATGGGCAGCTCCCACCATACATTTGTTATAATCGATGACCCTACCCTCACACATCATTATCATCCCAAGCCTGAAGTTTCCATTACGGTTCATTCTTGGTGTACATCCTGTGCGTTTTGACCAATGCCTAATAAAATTTACCCATGATTATAGTGTCATACAGCACAGTTTCACTCCCCTAAATATCCTCTGTACCCCACCTACACATCCCTCCCTCCCCCTACCCCTGGCAACCACTGATCTTTTTACCACAGTTTTGTTTTTTTCCAGAATGTCATGCAGTTGGAACCCTATAGTATGTAGCCTTTTCAGATTGGCTTCTTTCACTTAGTAATACCGTTTAAGGTTCCTTCATGCCTTTTCAGGGCTTCATTGATAGCCCATTTCTTTTAGCACTGAATGAGACTCCATTCTCTGGATATATTTCAGTTTATTTATCCATTTACCTATGGAAGCACATCTTGGTTGCTTCCAAGTTTTGGCAATTACAAGTTTACAAATAAAGATGCTAAAAAATCTACATGCAGGTGCCACATCCTCCCCTTCACATGTTGCATGACAGAGTCCAGACATGAGAAGGAATGAGCTCAGAGAGACAACCTACTAAGGAAAGGGCGTGGCATGACGAAGGGGGAGAGGAGGGCAGATCTCTTTTTGGCAATCATTAGTGGCTCAATACTGTGCTTGCTGATTTCCAAGATCTGGACACCCCGAGAGGAGGCAGAGGGAGAAATTCCCGTTGAAAATCCCATTCCTACAGGGAAATTGCAGAGGGAAGAAAAGACCATGTCCCCTGCAGAAACCCCTAGAATTCCTAGCAAAAATAGCCCTGCAGCTACCACAAAACCTGAGCTATCTGTACATAGCATAACCCCAACCTAGATATATAAAGTTAGCTCAAAAAGAAAGAGATATCCAGCAGATAGTCCCCACTGTTCAGGAACAGTTTTTGTTTTTCATTATGAGTCTGACTAATATGAGACATGTACAAAAACACAGCTCAGAGTACGTTAATATTTAATAAAAATAATGAGAGAAGTTCTGAAGGAATGCCAAGTTCCTCTCTGCCCACTAGTGCTTGTCCAGGATGTTTCAATATCTAATAAATCTGAGTAAGAAACTTCCCCCAACTGTTTCAATCAAAAACGTCATAGATTAATTACAACAAGCAGAATTATTTGAAATACCCCCTGGTCCTGTACCATATCCTCAGACAATTAATCACAGGGTACAAAAGATGTTGTCCGGAGTAGACTAGCCATGTGGAAAAAGAACTTACTAAATTGTTTATCAGCCTTAAGGCCAATACGTTCTTTTCTGTGATAATATTTGTAAAGGTTGTTAGATTAATGAAATTTATATCCGGGTTTTGGGTTTTCCACTTCTACAATCAGCTGTAACCACAAATATCAACCTATGCCCAAAATGAAAGTATAAAACATTGCTTGCTACACAATTAAAGCGGAGCAGAATTTCACCGTCCTTTGAGTCGTGTCGTTATTCTGTCTCTCATCGCCAACGCCTTACCCCCTCGCGACCTTCGGACCCCTGGACGCTGCCGTGAACAGACCGCGGCAAGCAGGTTTTTTGTGGATGTAAATTTTCAACTGCACTGGGTGCATGATGGCTGGATCATACGGTAAGAGTATACTTAGGTTTGCAAGAAACTGACGACTGTCTTCCAAACTGGCCATACCGTCTTTGTGTTCCCATGAGCAATAAATGAGAGTTCCTCTTGCTCCACATCCTCACCAGCGTTGACCATTCTAATGGGTGTGCAGTGGTACCTCATTGTCGTCCTAATTTGGATTTAATGCTGACATGATGTGAAGCATCTTTTTATATAATTACTTGTCATCTGTATACCTTCTTTGGTGAATTGTCCGTTAAGATCTCTGGCCCATTTTTAATTGGGTTGTTTGTTACTGTTGAGTTTTAAGAGTCCTTTGGTGTTTTGGGTGAGTCCTTTATCAGATATGTCTTTTTCAAATATTTTCTCCTAATTGTGACCTGTCTCGATGTATAGTTGTCTTTCACAGAGCAGAAGTTTTTAAACTCAGTGAAGTCCTGCTCATCAATTATTCCTTCATGGATGAAGTTTGTTTTTATTCGACTCATGATTTTTCTTTCCACTCCGATAAGACTGCTGTCCTCTGAGCATCCTGCTGTCCTTGCAGAAACGACTAGTGGAAACTTTCCTCCTGTTCTTTTCTCTGGTGTTGGTAAGTTTTCTGTGGACCCCACAGAATTGCTGAGAGCATCAGCTGAGATAATATTTATGAAGCGGTTTTGGAAACTGAAAAGCAGCTGGGCACACGTCAGGTGGCATTACTAGTCTCTTAACAGCACTCACACACATGCACACTCACACTTTTGCTGCTTCTTTGGCCAATGAGTTGTATTAACGATACGATTAAAAAGAGACCGATTTCTCATTATAGTTGACAGTAGTGTTTGGAATCTAAGAGATAAGAAGGGGCAAATGTCAACTTTAATTTCAGAGACTGTCGACTTTATCTTAGGAGAGTGTGGGTCCATTTCCACGCTTTCTGACTCTGGAAGTAAAATTCCCCAGTTTATATTCATAACCTGCTTTGAGTTTCTCTTTCCATTTATGTCAATAAAATGAATAAAATTGTAGTGAACTTTGACCGAATAACTGATGACTGCGAAAAGAAAACAAAGAGCGAGAAGGGGTGGGAGGAAGAGGAGAAGGAGGAGGAAGTAGTGGAGGAGGGGGAGGGGGAGGGGGAGGGAATGCATGAAGCTCCAAGAGCTGGGTGTTCTTGCCTAAGCTCTAGGCACCGACTGTAGAGAGAAAGGTGTCATTATTGGCAAATGTCATAACGAGGTGGTTTATGATAGCTCGCGTTACCTCTGTCCCACTATAACGGGAGTGTTTATTTGGAGCTGTTTCTCCACCAACTAGAGAGAAAAATTTTGAGAAAGAAAATTTATTGTATCATCTTTCAACCGATTTATTTGTTGGTACCTAACAATTTTTGTTATATTGCAAATGGCTTATTTTTAAATTGCCCTCTCTACATTTGTATCGCTGTTTTTATACATAATCTTGTATAAACTTGAACTCATTTATTACTTCTAACCGTTTGTTTGTAGACTATATTGAATATTCTACATATAAAATCATATCATGTGAAATTTTATTTCTTCCTTTTCAATCATCATATCTTTTACTTAATTTCCTTGCTTTTATTGACTATCCAGACCTTCGATACGATGCAAATAGGAACAGTGAGAGCAGATAGCTTTTTCTTTTGTTTTTTCTTTGTCATTTTTCTCCATATAATATGATGTTTGGCTGTGGGCTTTCAGAGGATAACGCTTATGTGTTAATAAAGTTTCTTGGGTTTTATGTTTAAAAAATCATGAATGATGTTGATCTGTACCTAATCTTCTTTCTGTATCTTTTAAGGATATCATATAGCTTTTCTCCTTTAGTCTGTTAAAGGGAGGGATTACACAAATAGGCAGGGGTTTTTTTCCAACAACGAAGGTAGATTTTCTTTTTTCTGATTAGCTCAATAATGCACACTCGTCAGTAACTCAGCCAACAGCCCTGGCTGGTGTGGCTCAGCTGGTTGGAGCCTCGTCCCTGAAACTGAAAGGTCACTGGTTTGATCCCTGGTCTGGACACATGGCTGGGTTGCAGTTCAACCTCCAGTGGGGACAGTGGGTGTCAGAGGGAACCAATGGATGTTTTTCTCTCACTCTCTGTCTCCCTCCCATCCCCTCTCTAAACTCAGTAAGCATGTCCTCAGGCGAGGTTAAAAATGATAATAATTCAGCCAGTATATGAATGCGTATCCAGTACCTCCTGGGCGACCTTTCAAATCACCCTGCCCCTGCCTCGGCACTGCCGGCCAGTGTAGTCTGGCGCAACCAGACAGCAGCCACCCGCTCAGTGCCCTGCTCTGTCCCTCTCCTCTCTGCCCTAGTCCTCTTGATGCAAGGAAGATTACTTTATATTATCAAAATAATTCAGAGAGCTTTACTTTATATGACTGCCTTCTCGAGGGAGAAATAAAACTGTTAGTGAACAAGGTGATTTCAAAGCCCAAAGTGGCAGAAACTCAGCTCTCAGCAGTTACCTCTCGGGGTGTAAAGGAAGCGTGAAGGAGGAAACACATTGCTTTCAGCGGTGATGGGTCCTAGAAGCTCACATTTATTTTAGAGGGATACAGCCGCATAAGTTTACTCGTTTGAGGCTGACTGGCTGGGAAGCTGTAAGGTCCTGCTGACACCGGGAAAGCTTCTGTTCAGTTGAGTTTTCTTGCTGAAGACCTAGCTAGTCCACAGCTGTAGAAAGAGGGTGTCATTGTTGGTAAGTGTGGCACCAAGGTGGTTTTTATGACAGCTCAGTTCCCCCATCTCACCATAGTGGGAACTGTGTTTAAGGTCAGAGCCAGCATTTCAGGGAAACCCGGGGAGTTTAAGTTTGGGTTCCGTGTCTACTAGTGTGTAGCCTTGGGGTGTGTTCAGACTGTGGTCTCCATTTTCGTTTTTCTTTAATATCTTTATTTTCAACCTCTCTCTCTCCTTATATGTGAGTGTGTTTCTCCATATATATGTGTGAGTAAGTGTGTGTGTGTGATACTTGTCTTCTCTCTTTTTATCAGATTTGTCCCAGGAATTTAAGTGCATTAATTTTTTCCTCTTTGTGCTTCTTGAAGTTCAAGTCCATAAACATCATTCTCCTATGTCACACCAGGAAGGGATGAATAATGTAAACACACTGGGGAAAAAGATTAAACTTCTGTTGAATATTAAATACCGACACTGAAGAAATAAAAATGAAAATTTAATTTACTACAAAAAATGGCATAGACCACAGTCTGGTCAATGAGTGCTACCGAGTCCAAGAATATTTACAACTAGTCTCTTTGTAAGAAAAACTTAAATATCCTATGATCTTACAACTTATACATGAAAAAAGCAAATTTGACAACAATCCTGAAAAGTCACATGGCATTACCAATCACAGGTTGTAAAGCTAAAAGAAACTTTATCAAAATGCCATTAATTATATATAATAAATTTCAATGAACATGCCTGAAGAAAAAAACTTTATTAATGTTTTATCATCTATATAAAGAGATATGTTGTATTGTTATCACATGAAGTAATAAAAAAGTAGAGAGCAAAATTTTAGGAAATAATATTTTTAAAGTGTTGCAGGAAGTTAATTATTTAATATTTAATATAGTATTACATAATACTTATATAGTTATGATATAGTAACATATTATTAATATATTTTAAAATACTTGGCTGTTTTTAATCTTTTAAAATTTTGTTACTTTTGGTGATGTCTCATTTTAAATAAATATTACTTTTGTACCCAATTTTGCATTTGTAATTAAAATTTTTTCTTAAAGAGGACACTCTCCTCGGGTTATATAAACTTTAGGTCCCCAAACCTGGGTTTACCCTGGTCCCAGATTTTTGTCCCATTGGCCCAAGGACGTATCTTCTGTTCCTAAATACATTGAAACCCTGACACCTCTGGTTCCAGGCCCTACACACCAGTCTACTACACCCCAGGCCTTGGTGGCATGCATTCATTCGCCGTCAGTGTGGCTTTGATTGTCCTCTCTGTTTATGGCATCTAGGGACTTTTCCCTTCTTACAAGCTTCGATATGCTTTTCTTCTTTCCTTTTTTTAAAGTATATTTTATTGATTATGCTATTACAGTTGTCCCATTTTTTTCTCCCCTTTATCCTCCTCCGCCCTGCACCCTCCCTCCCTCTAGCATTCCCTGACTGTTTAGCTCATGCCCATTGTCATATGTATAAGTTCTTTGGCTTCTACACTTCCTATACTATTCGTAACCCCCTGTCCCATCTATTTTATACCTAGCAATTATGCTTTTTATTTCCTGTACCTTTCCGCTCGTTCTGTCCCCTCCCCCTCCCTACTGATAACCCTCCATGTGATCTCCATTTCTGTGATTCTGTTCCTGTCCCTGTGCTAGTTGTTTGCTTGGTTTTAGTTTTAGTTTTTTTAGGTTCAATTGTTGATAGTCGTGAGTTTGTTGTCCTTTTACTGTTCATAGTTTTGATCTTCTTATCTTAGATATGTCCCTTGAACATTTCACAAAATAAGGGCTTGGCGATGTTGAACTCCTTTAACTTGACCTTATCTGGGAAGCACTTCGCCTGTCCTTCCATTCCAAATGATAGCTTTACTGGATAGAGTAATCCGGGATGTAGGTCTTTCCCTTCCATGAATTTAAATACTTCTTTTCAGCCCCTTCTTACCTGTAAGGTTTCTTTTGAGAAATCAGCTGATAGTCTTCTAGGAACTCCTTCATAGGTAACTCTTTTCTTTTCTCTTGATGGTCTTAAAATTCTCTCTTTATCTTTAATCTTGGGTTATTTATTTATTTATTTTTAGAGAGATGGGAAGGGAGGGAGAGAAATAGCAATGTGGGAGAGATACATCATCTGGTTGCCCACCACGAGCCCCAGCCAGGGAGCTGGCCCACAACCCAAGGCATGTGCCCTGACTGAGAATCAAACCAGTGATCTTTTGGTTCACAGGCCAGCGCACAATCCACTGATGCATACCAGCCAGGGCATAATCTTGGGTAGTTTAATTATGTTGTGTCTTGGTGTGTTCCTTTTTGGGTCTGACTTATTGGCACTCTCTGAGCTTTCTGAACTTGTATGGCTATTTTCTTCACCAGACTGGGGAAGTGTCCTTTCATTATTTTTTCAAATAAGTTTTCAATTTCTTGCTCTTCTTCTTCTCCTTGTGGTACTCATATGATTTGGATGTTGGAACATTTAAAGTTTTCCCAGAGGTTCCTAAGCCTGACCTCATTTTTTGAATTCTTGTTTCTTCATTCTGTTCTGGGTGAATGTTTATTTCTTCCTTCTGTTCCAACTCATTGATTTGAGTCCCGATTTCCTTCCCTTCACTGTTGGCTCCCTGTACATTTTTCTTTACTTCACTTTGTATAGCCTTCACTTCTTCCTTTATTTTGCAGCTGTACTCAATCAATTCTGCAAGCATTCTTATTAGCAGTGTTTTGAACTCTGCATCTGATAGGTTATCTATCTCCTCCTTGTTTAGTTCTTTTTCTGGAGTTTTGGTTTGTTCTTTCTTTTGGGCTATATATTTTTTGTCTCAGTGCACCCATTATGTTGTAAGGAGTGGAGCCTTAGGTGTTCGCCAGGGCAGGGCAACCCGCTTGGCTGTGTTGTGACGCTGTCTGTGGGGGAGGGGTCGGAGAGGGAACAGTGCCGCTTGCTCAGCTCTCACCCTGCTCTCAGTCACTTCCTCTGCTGTCCACAAGCGAATTGTGCCCTTTCAGGTGCTGCCCTGGTGCTGATTCCCAGGTGAATGGGTTTGTGTACATTCTAGGACCCCATGGGTCCCTCAACAGACTCTCCTGTGAGACTAGCAGTTTCTTCTACCTCCACAACCCCCACAGGTTTTCTCAGCCAGAAGTTTTGAAGCTTCTCCCCCACCACCACACACACACTGGAACCCTGGGTTGTGCAGTCTGTCTCGCTCCCCAGTTGTTCCTCAGTTTTATCCACATGCAAATGTGGGACCACATGGTCTGCCAGACACTGTCTTGCTATGCACCCTGTCCATCCTGGCTGCCTATCTCCACCCTACCTACCAGTCTGGATGAATGTTTCTTCTTTAACTCCTTGGTCGTCGGACTTCCATACAGTTCAATTTTCTGCCAGTTTTGGTTGTTTTTTGTTTTTAAAGTTTTTGTCCTTTTGGCTGTGCAAGGAAGCAAAATGTATCTACTTTCACCTTTATCTTGGCCAGCCCATATGCTTTTCTAAAGCATATTTGAAAATATTTTATTTGGTGCCTTATGTGTTGAGAATAAGAAGGAATGCCTATACCAGCTTTGCCTGCTATGTGGCTGGAAGTGAACTCTGATCTTCTTTTGTAATTTTATTGACCCACATATATAATAGAATCCAAATTCCTCTTGAATAAACTAATGATGGTGCTTACATAGGCCCTATAGTTTTCAAAGTTGTTTTGTGTACATTGTCTCACTTACCCATAAAAGAATGTGTGGAGTGGGTATGTGAATGGTGTTGTCATCCCTAACAGACGAAGGAAACAGAACCTGGAGATGTGACTTCTCTGGGATCATACAGTTGGAAAGTGAGAGGCCCAGGCTTTCCTGGAATTGCCTGAATCTCTCTGCTCTGCCATGCCTCTCTCACTCCTTTTCACCGGATTCATACTGAAATAATTCAGCATATTTCCCCAAATCCATGGCAGGGGAGCCTCAGATGAGAACATGTGTTTTTCAAGTTGAGTCTGTCTTGGAATAATGAGAAACAATGAAAGGAATTCTCCCTTGTGGTACATCCCAGAATAGCCCCATCAGGTAAACATTCTTTCCTAACAGAAATCAGTTGGGGAAAAAATTATCATCTTTCTGAGCATGGGTCACTGCTGTTGCTAAAATTGGAGTATGATTAGGTACCACTAAGCCCCTCTAAAAAGTGCCATTTCCAGGCAGCAGATGACAATTTGGAAAGGACGGATGGCATTGGAGGCATCTGCTTCTGGCCGAGAGTCGTAAGGGTTGTCATAGTCTTTTCTGCTTCAGGTCTGACAATAAAACTGGATCCGAGGGATCATTCCCCATCATCCCTCTCAAAGCGGAATTACTGGGAAGAGATTTTTTTTCCATCTTAGAGATTCACTTGGTTCCATCTATTCTAAGATTAAGGTGAATTTCTGAAAGCTATCATTTACTAAAGTTTAAATTAGGAAGAACATTATTGTTTCGTAAACATTCGGATCAGAATTCAATCAGGTTATAGCTAAACTTTGCTCTGTGTGAGTAATACCAGAGGCTGACACCTTAGCTGCAAAGTGCTCTTGGCTGTTTTGATGACACGAACCCCGACAACTACAAACCTTCAGCGACCGCAGTTGAATGTTTTCCTAAAATAACAACAAAATTTCTTTGAGGGGTAATCTGTTTTAAGAACTGGCTTGGAAAAAAAATAAAACTAGAAACAAACCTCTAAGTATCCCTCCTCTCCCAAATGTGTGCAGTCCGTCCTCCAAGGCTGCTCATTGGGTTCTTGTCGGAGCCTCTTTACGGGGCAGGAGACAACGAAGAGCCACGCCTCTCCATGGGGCTAAGTGCACGCTCTGACGCTGGGACCCGGGCAGGTGCTATTTTTAAAATGAAATGACTATCACTTCACTTTCTCTTAGCAAATATCTCGAATTATTTCACTCATATCCTTTCTTCCTTCTTCACTGCTGCCGTTGTCATTATATAAAGGACATTTGAAATGAAACAGATGTAAATTCTTCTCTGCCCACAAGCCTGACAAAAATTAAGCATCACTTGAATGGTTTTTTTTGAACACCTACTTTAAAATTTCTGATGACGGTCTCTCCTTAGCATGATAAGGAATCCGCTGTCTTCACGCACCAGCCCAAGCCAAGAGGAGAAGGGGCCTGTTTTACGATTCTACTGCACAGGCTTTCTGTGTCTGGTGCTTCTGCAGTGCTGCGTGGTCTGAGTCTTTACACCATCGCCTGCAGAGCAGCATCAGCGGACCCTTTCCCCTGGCACTCTGCGGGGCTTCCCCAGAGACTGGCTAGTGAGGGGCATTGCAGCAGCCCTAAATCATTTGACAGAGAGGATTATGAACTTGAGCCACTGTGTTACCAGGTAACTGTGGGAGCAGAAGTTATGGAACTGCACTTCACAGTGACCGAATAGTTTCTGTATAACATAGTGAAAGTCACATATCCTTGAATGTTAGTGATTCCTGGGGTCACTGAGGAGCATCCAGTTCAATGAAACCCCACCTCTCTGGAAGTGAATTCCCACCACTCTCCCTATAAATAAGTATGGTGGACAGCTCTTATGTTTGTGGGATCAGCAACCCTTCCCTTATGGAACTTTCGGGGAAGATCATGTGAGAAAGCAATGAGCCTCTCACTCATATTCTGGGATGGGAACAGAGTCGATGGTACGCACTGATGAAACAGCTGATTAAGTTATTGTCCAAGGTCATGTGGGATTACATGGCTACGGAGGGAGAAGCAGCGGAACCAGTAGAGAAATGGACATGATGCAGGGGTTTCCAACATTTTGGCATCTCTGGGCCACACTGAAAGAAGAAGAGTTGTCTTGGGCCACATGATAAATGCACAAACACTAATGAAAACTGGTGAGCAAAATTAAAGTTTTAAGTAAGTTTATGATTTTGTGTAGGACCGCATTCATTGCCATCCTGGGCTGTATGCAGCCCTCAGGCCGCAGGTTGGGCACCCCTGATTCTAGAGGTTTGGGATTGGAAAAGAATGAGTCCATTCTCTCTAGATGTGTTAGCCAATTAGAGTTCAGGTTTTAGAGATGATGGGTTTCCGCTTTGAAACTGTATTTATTGGAATCAGAAAGTGCATATGCACAGGGCGGTGAGGAAGAGGAGGAGAGCCGCACCTAACCTGCGTTCCATGGGCACAGCATCCCTCCTTTGAGCCGCCAGCCCCACTCCTCACCACTCAGCGGGTGCTTTTCACACGACCCAGCCCTGACTGTGGGGCTGAACTTATGACCAAGGTACAGCAATCAGAATATTTCTGCCCGCACCTTAAATCTCGACCACAGGCACACGGGGCTGGAGCCTGACTGCAGTTGAGGCCTCTAATAGCACCTTTTAACGAAAAAGCCCACGGATTCCTGCAGCTGAGATTTCTGGGACCACAGCAGCCCCGGGCTCTTCATTTATCAAGCCCCAGTACGCAGTGTTTCCATTTGATTCAGTGAATGACCCAAAATTCTTCAAAAAGCCACTGTTTCTTTAGCCTTCTACTTGAATGACAAGCAATTTAATACAAGACATTTGCTTACCAATGATTATGACCTTCTAGGCACCAGGCAGATTCTTTCAGATAAATGATACTTCATTTACTTCTTGCAGTTGAGTGAAAGGACAGGGACATTTTATGGGGCCATGGCAGACGCTGTCACGCCTCACATCTCTCAGACACATCTGAGCACGAGACTGCTAGTCTCTGCACCTGCGCTGAGATGGTTGCCTGCAGATAGCCCGGAAGCCCTCTGAACCTGGTATGAAATGATTCTGAAGTGCATGGTTTGCCTCATTTCCCAGCCTTTCCCCACGGGTTTAAGTTTTTATTTCACCCTGCCCTCACAGAACACTCTCTGCTGACTTACACACTTAACCTCAATTATTGTCCCTTCCTCACTCCCCCAGTTAAACATTTCTCTCAAGTCCTGACTCTGGGTGCTCTCTGGGGAGAAAGTGGGTGCAGCGCGGGCTGCCATGCTGGATCTATGGGAAGAAGTGGCTCCGAATCTGGCGTGTAGTAGACACTCTGGAAATACTGCCCCACCCCACTTTGTAGACGAGGACACCGAGACAGAGGAGGCAGGACTCACCTGCCTGGGAGACCATACGAACAGCATGGTGGTTAGAATTCCCACTGCATGACAACTTGGGTTCACTGCCTACACCAGGTCTTCTCAGCCTCGACACTGTTGACATTTTGGGTCCGATAGTTGTCATGGGGGCTGTCCCGTATAGCGTAAACTGCCTAGCAGCATCCCTGGTCTCCATGCACTAGATGCCAATAGCACGCCACCCCACTTGTGACAAGCAAAAACATCTCTGAATGGTCAACAGCCCTGGGAGAAGGGGAGGATTCCTCCATGTTGAGAACCACTGGCCATGTTCAGTTGGGAAACACCCAGGGATAGATCAGAGGTCTACACTGATGGAGAAAGGCAGAGCGTGTGACCCACACACGTAGCTTATTTACGGACCTTGCATAAAGCTTTGATCCAGTCTTTCACGTTCTGACTTCAAATCTGGCCCACTTTCCATTAGGCTAGGCTCCCTGAGATCAACTGTTCCCTTGCTCTGCTTGTTAGAAAGTTCTTTCCTACTGAGCCCGATTCTGCTTCCCGGAAACTTACTTCATCAGCGAGCCCTCCAGGGCCATGCAGAAGGCCTAATCCCTCCGGATGGATGGCACCTCAGAGATCCGAACCCAACTCCTGCGTCCCTGCCCTATAGATTGACGTCAACGACGTGCCGAGTGCGGCAGACACACAGGCAACAGTTGTTGGACTGTGAGTTCAAACTTCTAAGCTCTTGCCCAGGCCTTTGAACAGGAAGTTCGAGGGGCCTACAGTCTGCAGTTTAGAGCTTCCAGAAGGTTCTGATGTGGCACATCATTGTCCAGTGGTTTGGGGCCTCAGACCTGACCTCTTCCAGCTCCAGGCAGTAGAGCTCTGGTTTGTTTCTGAAGCAGACCCCTGAAAGATGGCTTTTGAAGAATGTATTAGAAAGAAACTCTTAAAATAATAGAATAGTGCATTCTAGGTTTAAAGAGGTACATGTTTCTCTCCAGTTTTATTTTCAGTAAAATAGCTTTTTATTCAGTTTAAACCATAAAAAGCTTGAAAGTTGATGCCAAAATATATCAGGCTTACTTCTCCAGATAGTGGGATTTCAGGAGATTTTTAAAAGTTTCTTCTTCATGCTTTTCCTCATTTTTAAAGCTCACAGGATGAATGTGTGTGTGTAAATATACATACATATGTTCATCTACATTGCAAGCAGTTTTCAAAAGTTAAAAAGTTGTAATGATGACCACCTTTTGCTACATCTGGTGGAAATAAGTTACAGAAGTGCAGGACGTGATCATAGAAGTGAATCATTTGGGGAACAATAAAAGCACCAGAACGATGGATTCGAAATAGACTCCGGTCACCTCCCTTCACTCAAGGGAGTGGGAGGGAAGCCCTGACAGTCACAGGGCCACAGCTCAGCCACACAAACATCCGGGGTTAGAGTAAAAATGAGAATAAAAATGGGCTCCTACATCTACGCAAACTAAATCACCATTCATTCGGCTCAAAGGTTAAATATAGTCCCTCATAAATGCGAATGATTATTTAATTCCTATTTGCCTGAGGATTTAAATTACATGTCCTATATTCTATTTTAAGGGTTTCCAGGCTTCCAAAATGAATAAACGCTCTTCCTCTTTCCCTTTTAACCGCCCCCATTTCTATTAAATAAATTACGACAGCTTGCTTTTTCCTTAGCAGAATTTTTCTGATTTTCTACTCACCGCCACCCCCACTAATCACCCCTTGTAAGATTTTAAGCCTTTACTCATGTCCCTTCTTATGTAGAGACTGTTCTCATGTCTTCCTTGCAAGTTCCGCTCCTTCTTGGTAGAGTCTTACATTATTTTTGGACGCCAGAATCAGGGTCCAGGACAGAGTCCACGGCAAGCACACCCCTACCTTTAGCCACAGGAGTTTGGCTGATGAGCACAAAGTTTGCAGGTCCACAAAACCCCTAACTACCCAACCCCCACTTTTTTAAAAAGTGAAATGTAAGTCCAGATTCCAAACAACATCTCAGGATACCATCGAGGGCAGTCTCTGCTCCGCTGGAGTGATTTTCTGGACCTTTTGAGGGTGATTCTATTTCATGTTGCAAGGATCGTGTGTGCGTGTATGCATGAGAGAGAGATTTTAAGAGAGAGAGAGATTGAAAGAGTGAGAGCGAGAGAGAGAGAGAGAGAGAGAGAGAGAGAGATTGACACACAGAGAGAGAGAGAGGAAATTCTAGCAAAGCAATGTGTCTGAGTACTGGTGGGTAATGCTACCCTAAATAACTTGGACTTCCACTGGCTGGCTTTTGTTCATAAAATGCTAATCCTTTTAGGTGCAGATCTATATAAAACATTGGGGATTAAAGGGTACACAGAAATCTCAAATCTCTTCTGCTACATAAGGTAAAGGTATATTTAAACTAACAGTTCAAAATTATTTTGAGGGTTTGTACTAACAAGGAGTCATTTTGAAAACTTCCCAATTCTTTTTTAAATACTAACATATAATATGTATCTTATGAAGTGTCACACTAATAATTAATGCTAGGCAGACTGCTGTAGTTATGCTCTGGAAAGATTGTTTATCAATGCACAGCTGTTTTTAGGAAAAAATGATTTCTCATGTTTTAACAAAAAGAATGATTTCTCATGTCCACTATAATGATGTGGGGGGAGTCGCTTCATTTCACAAGGCAAATAATTTTCCTTGGCTTGCATGCACATGAAGAAATGTCTTAAATTTAATAATGTTCAGAGTTCCACTGTGCTGGAAGGGCGGCCGGCACAGAGGGCTGTACGGCACGACTGCTCTAGCTTCGGAGATGGTAGTCAGAGTAGACAGTGTGTGTGAGTCTTTGCACGGATTACTCCTCTTAACTCCCACAAGCACCACGCGCGGTGGGTGTCACCATTCTCAACAGAGACAGTGCATGGCAGAGCCAAGGTTCAAATGCAGGCTTCTCGCCACAGCGCTGGGACTTCTGCACTGAAGATGCTCTATGGGCTCATAAGTGACCAGTCTGCTATCTTTTAGGAGAAACTTCCTGGCATTGTGGGAAAGTCAAAAGGAAGGAGCTAGTCAGTGTCTTCCAGAGAAAACTCTTCTTCTGCAAAGCACAGACCAGCAGAGCCCTCTTGGCTGGTTTGATGAGTTGGAGAGTTGGGGTAAATGTTTGCTTATTTGATTCAAGAGCCAATGAAAACGTTAACCTACTTTCACAGCAGTCTCATTTGTTTGAAATCCTGTGGCACATGAATGTGAGGGCCGTGCAGTTCCCGCAGGTGTGCGGTGGGACTGCATTCGTGACAGGGGCCGGCGCTCTTACTTGTGTTTTGTTTGCTGGCTGGAGTAGGCCAGCGCCTGAACGGCCAGGTTCCTGCTGGTTTCTGGGTCAGCCAGTTGTCCCGGTGTAACAGGTGTGGCTAGTTGCTGTCCAACGCTGGCTGAAGCAATACAATGATAAGCAACGGGTGTGCGAGTGGAAAACACTGAATGGTCAACACAAACAAGAAAAACCATTCACGTTCTGTAAAGAATACTAGAAAATGTCCCGGTGTTGGGGAAACAGTATGAGTCATTTCAGGGCAAGTTAAGCCAGGAAAGCCTGGGCCAACTCAAGCGGTGTCCTGCCTCATGGACGGGAAGGCAGAGTCTGCAGCTGGACCTGGGCTGGATTCCTGGCTCTGCCACTAGCCGGCTGCACCCACTGGGGCTGCTTATTAATCTGGGCCTGAATTTCTCTCATCTGAGAAGAGGCATAATAATAGCGTCTACTTTGCAGGGTATGTTGGGAGGATTAGATGAATAAATCCACGTAAAGCACTAGAGTGTGCTTGGCGACAATATACGTCCTGCAGTGATGTCAGATGTTATTATTTTGACACCAATCCATGATCCCAGCAGCCAGGTCTCCTTTTCTGAATCAGGAAGCATTTTCCTGTGCTGTACTAACCACCTTTGCTCTCCTGTTTCTCGCCATAGCCCTAGGAGGTAGGCTGGTATTATTATCCCCTTTTTGCTGACCAGGAAATGGTCAGGAGGAATTAAATGAATTGCAAAGTGTTAAGTGGGTAGTCAATGCAGGCTCCCGGCTCTCAGCCCCACCATCCTTTCTACTGTCTTGCAATAAAGCCTCAGAGGAAAAGGGAGCAGCCCTGCAATTGCTCCAAATCCTGGCTGTTTACCCATGATATTTCAGGCCACGAGATGCTCCCAATGGCCATATTGCTAGACCAGATTTTCTGTGTTAAGATTCAGTTCCCAAAGCTATCAGAAGTACACTTTAGACCCTGGCAACATCATGCCTCCCCTGGCTCCAGTTGCTCTGTTTTTGCCTTTCTCCGTGCACATAATATGTTTGGTTGTGTTTAATGGACTCCCTCCACTTGGCTCTGCACAACCAGGATGGCAGCTCCATGAGCGGCTGCGATGCTCGTCCAGGGAACTGAGCTGGAAAGCAGGCGTTCTTTTCCACTCAGCAGACACTAAGGTGATAAGCTGCGCCTTTAGAGCCCTCTGAGAGATTCAGATAGCCTGGGCCGAGCAACTGGGGTCTTGTCCAATTTTCTGCTCTCCAGCCGGCTCTGGTTATGGACGTGTGTCTGAGCTCCGAGCGGCAGCCTGGGTGCCTGCGGGAAGGACTGGGCTCCCCAGATGGCTGGTTCGAGGCAGAGGAGACTCCCCAGAAGGACAGCACCTGTGGACCCACAGAAGGTAATTCCTCCATACCTTCACTGTTGTTTTCCTGGTGATGGTACTGTCCAGCTAACTTCTGTCCCAAAAATCTGCATTTCCTTTAACTCTAGATCTTTAAATGACTGTTCCTGAGATATAATTGACACGTAACATTGTATTAGGCTCAGGTGTATGACAAAATGATTCGATGTTTGGATATATCGAGAAATGATCTCTACAGTAAGACTAGTTAACATCCATGTAAACTGTTTGTATAATGAAGCCAAGCAGGAAAACGCCCTCACGCAAGCGTGAGCATCCTTACTACTTATCAAAATCCACAAATTTGTTTTATCTTGTGTATAAACCAAAGATTGTATATTTTTGTAACAAGAAATTTAAAGAGGCATGAAATTGACATTAGTTTCTGCTTTTCCCCAAAGTGTGCTCCTGGCAGCTCCGTCACACTCAGAACTCTTGTAAAGCCAAGTGTGTCCCCATCGGGACAACAGAACCAGCAGGGTTGCATTTCTGGACAGGGGCTGAGTAGTTAGTCAAGGGCGGACGTGACAAATAATGTCATCAAAGCCAAGATACAGCATTTGCAACATTTACAGTCATTTAATGTGGTATAATTATGTTCTAACTCTGCTGAACTCGGGTGTTACTTATTTTTACTAAACTGTTTACATAAAAATGCAACTCTACTTGTCTCTAAAACATGGTCCCTCTAAAACTATCAAGCTAGCATGGATACAATAAATGAAAATATTTAATGTACAATAAATGTAAATTTCTATATCTTTGTAGAACACAAAAAGAGTCTTATGGGAGTATATTCACATGCCCACGTTTCGTTACACTGTTGATCGGGAAAGTATATACATTAGCTTACCAACCTGTGAAGTGATGAGCCATTCAAAATCAGCCCATTGACTTTTCCCACAGTCTTGAGAGTCTCTGGTTGGCGACCTGTGGAAGGAAGGGAAGAATGAAGGGTCTGGCCGTAGCGGGGCTGGGGCGGGGGAAGAAGCCTGCAGGAGCTGGCATGAGTACCTGCTG